>VDFB02391449.1:0-21946 GCA_007258455.2 Sequoia sempervirens
TAAAATGCTTGATACTTGAGATACTTGACATGATGATGGATCTTGAATTGCTGCAACAATTGATGAAGAATTTTGCCCTTGAATGCCTTAGAAATGATCTTGAATGTTTTCTTGATGATCTTGTAAAGTCTTGGAATGCTTAACTCTTGCTTACTTGACTTGATATCATGTAGGATTATGTGAAATAGTGTTTCAAAAGATTTTTTACATAGGAAATGCACTCAAATGACCATTTATTTGATCCTAAAGGCTGACATAGAAGAAATTTGAACTTAAAACCAAATTTCCCTACTTAAAACCTCAAAAATAGGCCAAATGGGACTCATTTACCATCAGTGGTGAATGGGACCCACCTGGATGGGACTCATTTTCCCAAAGTGGCAAATGGGTCCCACTTGGATGGACTCATTCATCCAAAGTGGTGAATGGGTCCCACTTGGATGGGACTCATTCACCCAAAGTGGGCGAATGGGTCCCACAAGGCCTATTTTGCTTGCTAAAATGTTGGGTAGTGTGCAAATTAAGCTTATGTGTTGATATTGTCAAGTTTTTCATCATATATGCCTTGGGATGCACAATATAGGGTCATAGGGGCCTATTAATGATATAATAAAGGTCATAAATGCAATAGGGCCCAAAATCTAATGTGAAAGTGTAAATGAATACACTTTACAACATTAAATTAAGGAAAAATTGGGTCTATTTAGCTTAGAAGGGCCCTAAATCCAATGTGAATGTGTAGGACACATTACAACACTAGATTAGGTCCATTTAGTTTACAAGCCTCTTAAATTTAATGTGAAGGCATAAATAAATACACTTTACAACATCAAATTAAGGAAAATTTAAGTTCATTTAGCTTAGAAGGGCCCAAAACCTAATGTGGATGTGTAAAACAAATCACAACTCTAGATCAAGTCGATATCAAGTCCAACTTATCATTAATTATTCCTAAATTAAGTAAGGAAAAGGCGTAATTTTTTTGTTACCACATTTATCCCCCACTTTAGTGAGAGGAGGAACTTGCTTCAAACTCACACTAAAGTAGACATTCAAGAGGGGTCCAATTGTACCAATGTGGATGGTCTAGGATAACAAATATCGAGGAAGCAGTCAAGCCCCCAGGATCCAAGATCCTAAGTCAAACCAACATAAGCATAAAAGTACATGCACAGGTGTATGATATGTAGCATCAAGATACCCAAACATGCAATGCCAATGACTAAAAGAAAGGAGAACAAAAATAAGTAAAAATAAAAAGAAGGTGGATCAAGCTTTGATTGTTTGTCCAACACAATGTAGAACAAATCTAGGTTGTTTGTCCAAAAATGCATGCTCACTCTGAGGCAGGTGAGACACATGCGACCGATATGTGTTCACACACACGCAAGTGGCTAAGGGAAAGTCGCGCCTCGGTCAGGCTTCCCACTCAAACCATACCAAAGTTATACCTCCTAATAACTTTAATAAGGCGCCACACAAAAATGGTTTTCGACCTTCATGAGGCAAGAAAAACTTTGTATGCTTGGAGCTCATGAATAAATAGGATGGATCTATAGGCATGCAAGTTGTGTTAGGCAAGGTGGCCATATAACTGAAAATTTGTAAATGCAACAATAAGAAACATTCAAGGGAGTATAGCTTAGTTCATGTGAGGTATGAACTTAGGGAACATTGTGCCTAATGTCTCCAAGAGAGGACAAGTCAAGGAAATATCACACTCTCAAAGGAAATCAAGCCCAATGACACCACCAAGAAAAGGACGCATCACAATAAGAAAGAAAATCACACAAGGAAACATGAGTGTCGATGTATGCCCCCACTTTAAAGCAGTTGCTAATACCATTACTGTGAGAAATTGCTTTAAAGTAGAAGAAAAAATGAGAGCTTATTCGGAAAGCCCTACACCAAGTTATATGTTTTTGAATCGAACTACATCATGAATTAGTATGTCACATGCGAGCCAACTTAAAGCATGTCATCCACATTCCAAGCTTGCTCTTATATGTACATGAAAGGTGATCAACTAACCAAAAAAAGAAAATGACAAGTAACATGCGAGGAAAAGGCTATCTAACCCCTTGCCCCCACTTAGTGTAGGACAAGGATGAGCTGAAATAATTGACAAGGAACATGCTAGTGTAAAAATCAGTATCAATTAGAGGAATTACGTGATTAAGCACAAGGAAGAGCACCACACTCCTTAAGATGTTGAATTTTATCTCTTAAAGCCTTACATTCATTAGTAGCATGACCATGAACTCTATGATATGCACAAAATAAACTCTTGTAGTAAAATTTCTCTTGTGTTCTTGGAGGGAGAGATATCAAACAATCTTGGAGGAGTCTCAACAAGATACTCTCTTGATCAATAGTAGAAGATGTTCCTTTATTTGTGCAAGATGTCATACACACACTAAATGATAAGGCTTTAGATAAAAACAAAGATAAGGGAGGTAAACCTAGATCTTTCTTGAAAGAGTATGGTATGTCGGATTGTTTCGTTTGTTCATTGTATCCATGTGTAGGAGGGAGATTGTATTCAATTCCATAACAATCTTTCAATTCAGATGAAGGGGGTTTATGCTTCGGAGAAGGATTGGCTTCTTTATGAGAACACAAATCCTTCTTAAAGTTATGCATCATCCCCTCATGAGGGATGGGAGTTAGGTAGCCCCCATCACTATCATGGCGTAATATTGTTGACGTAGAACCAAGTTCAGCAAATGAAACACAAGGTTGTTTTTGTTGTGCGATTTTGCACTCTCCTATAAAGGAAGGTGTAAAACCCCAACCGTCGCTAGAACTTGTATCTGAAAATGAATCATTTGTATATGACTCTTTGGATTTTGAGGGTGATATTTTGGATTCTTTATTGAAACGAGGTGTAAAATATAACAACCCCCATTTATCACTAAAGAGTTTAGGGTTGACATCAATGTGTATAGGTTGAAGTGTTTATTTTGGGATGAAAGTATTAGGGGAGTTGGAAGTGTTGTGATCATATGATTCATAGCTTCGTTCACCTGCTTCAACCATGTATATCTTATTGTTGTATTCAAATTTCATTGTACGATGGAGAGTAGAGGGGACTTCTTTCATAGCATGAATCCATGGTCTCCCTAGGAGAAGTTTGTATGAAAGGGGTTATGGTATGATATGGATAGAGGTAGGCAACACTACAGGTCTGACCTCAATAGGTAATGTGATCATTCCTAGTAGTTGCCTATTTAAATTGTCAAAGCCATGAATATGAACATCATTAAGTTGAATGGGATTTTTTCCATGCCAATTTTGTCTAGGAGGTCAATGCTACAAACATTAATTTTTGCTCCATTGTCTATGAGAGTGTGCCTAACTACAGTTTCATTAATGATCACCTTTATCATCAAGGCTTCATTCTTGTTCTGAATCTCAAGTGAGGGAAATTCATGTTTAGGGAATGTGATTTTTGACTATGTGACTTGCATATTATCAAAGGAGGTTGTTACATTATTTGATTTCATATAAGATTGTATTCCCTCTTGCTTTATTTACAATATTTCTTGAAATAGAAACTTGTATGTAGGTGATAGTTGAATGAGTTGCCATATGGATATATTAGCGGGAGTCTTCTTAAGATCTTCAACTATATTATGAATAGGTGAACGAGGAGCACTAGGAGAAATATTTTGATGCACTAGTAATGAAGTGGGAGGGGTTTTCGATTGCCTACATGTTTGAGTAATTGTGTTATATTTCGGTTGTTGAAAAACATTGTTAAATTGCATCCTAGATTTCAAGAAATCTCTTATTTTCTTATGTGATTCACTAATGGGAGGTGACTTAGGAAGATCACTAATTAAATGAGATCCAATTTGTGCCATCATAATCTAAAAAATCTCGTGCTTATTTGCATGATCTCTTAGTGAAGAGGAGTCTAATGTCACTTCATCATCTTCATCTAAGGAAGCCCCATTACATGTGTCAATGTTCATACTTTTTTGCACCATGATATCCTCCCTAGGAGGAGAGTTTTTAGGAGAACGACAAACTAAATGTTCATGATATTCAAAGGTTGGTTCTTCTAAAATGACTTCATCGCAAATAGGGGAATGATCAATGGTTGAATTATCTTGTTCATCAATGATGTTATTGGCTTGTTCCATAATGTTTTCCCTCATTAGATTCTCATGACTTTCATTGGTTATGTTTTCTAACATCAAAGTATCTTCTTCACCACTAGGGGAGATACTAGGAGAAGAACAAATGTTATTGTCATGATAGTCCATAGTTTCATTCCTTTGTCCCATTTAATGTCTTCCAAAATAGGATAGGTGGGGGTAGAAACATAAAGAGGGTTGTCATAGGTCTTAAAGGTTTGTTTATCTAACACCAACATATCCTCATCATTATCACAAGAGGAGAAGATTTTGGGAGATGAATGTAGGTAGGTTTCAATGGTCTCTTGTTTTGTTGTGTGATCATCATGATTACTTATTGTTATGTCCTCTTGTTTAGTAATGTCTTGCCTAATAGGAGAGGTAAGAGGAGAGAAACAACTCAAGTTCTCAAAACTCTCATCGATTAGTTATTCTAGCGCTACAATATCTTCTTCACAAGTAGAAGAGATATTAGGAGAAGAACAAATGTGATTGTCATGATTGCCCAAGGTTTCTTTCACTAGACTAACCTCACTCATAGAAGGGATACTAGGAGAGAGATCAATGACGAACAAAAAGAGAGGGGAAAGGACCTCATATTCATACGCACTTATCAAAAGTTTCTTAAAACAGTCAATAAGATTTAAAAAGAGAACATGAAGTATGATTACTATAGATTTTTGCAATGTAAACATGGTTTAATAATTGTCCTACAAACTTGAAATGCAACAATGATAGAGAAAACATACAAAAGAGTAACGCAAATTTTCAGATTTTGAAGATGACAATTGACTAATTATGCTATGTAACAATGTGAAAATGAAAAATTGAAATTAAGCAATGCATGAAATGGACCAAATTAAGCTAGATATAATTAAATGCATTTAACAGAAACTCAACCAACTGAAATAGATAGTTAATGGCAACAAATAAAAGTGCAGAAAGAAGGTTTTTAATGTTGTAAAAGGCAATTTCAAATGTGCATTGGGACTGGTTCGCCCAAGGTGACAAATGAGTCCTAATAGGGATTTTTTTTAAAATTTTCAAAAAAAATCAATTGATTTTTATGCTTTTTATGTTGTATGATCTGTAACCTAACTGCAAATGCAATTTTTAGATGATTTTCAATGATTTGAGATGCAAAAATGCAACCTATATGCACTTTCACTAATGCAATATTTTAGAAACCCTAGATGCCAATTAACTAATGCAAACCCTAATGCAAATTCAATGCAAGCTAGATCGAGGATGATGATGGACTCCAAATGAAAAAAGAAGGTATTCTAAATGTAGGTTCACCAAAATGTAGTAACGAAAATATTACTCCCCACCTACAAGGATAAGGTTCCATTATCACAATTGCTACACTCAAGGACACCTTAGAGATCTTAATCCAATGAAGAATGGAGGGAGAGATCTAACAATAAGGTATCCTAGGATATGTTTAGAGATTAATTAAAACTGAATGAGGGGTTCACCACCAAGTTAAGACTTGGAAAAGACAATGAAATTCAAGATGAAATGCAAAACCCTAATATGATGCAAACTTGATTTAAATGACCCATAAATGCATATGAAGCAAAATAACAAGTTGTAGGATGAAATGTGTGCACCTAGAAATCTAAAGAAAGTTGAAAGAAGCTCTGAATTGTTGAAAATTCTGACCTTTTGACCTAGTGGGACTCATTCGCCATTCTGGGCGAATCAGTCCCAGTTCTAGATTTTTGCACAGGAGTAAGTTTCAAGAAAAAGGGTATATGAATCTGCAAAGATCTCTAAAAAAACACTTGTAGTGGGACTCATTCACCACTTGTGGTGAATCAGTCTCATTCCACTTTTTTAGGAATTCAAAGTTTGAATATGCTCTTCTTAGTCTGCTCAATCTACTTCTCCAAGTTTCCAGATCTGAAACTCTAATTTTGGGGTTGTAGATGATCTTTTAGTGAAGATTATGACCTTGTAAATGGGGAGACAACTTCAATAAGCTTGTAGCCTAATCTTCAATGATCTTTCAAGCTCCAAGAAATCTAGATCTACAATCACACATGTAAAGAGGGGAAAACTTGTTGATTGTTAGGGAATAGGGGTTTGCCTTGGTCAAACCCCTTTTAGGTAACTAAACCAAATGACGAAACAATGAAACATAAAACATAGGATATGAAACATGAACAATGATACCTTGAATGATGTCTTGTAAATCTGCAACTCAACATGAAATGGTCATGAAGGATGTAGATCTTGATCTTGATAATAGGTATAGAACAATGCTTGATATTTTATCGTCAATGCTACATCACAACACTAGCTCAATAACATACTTGATGCTTGATATACTTGACATAATGATGGATCTTGAATTGTTGCAATAATTGATGAAGAATTTTTCCCTTGAATGCCTTAGAAATGATCTTGAATTCTCTCTTGATGATCTTGTAAAGTCTTAGAATGCTTAACTCTTGCTTGCTTGACTTGATATCATGTAGTCTTATGTGAAATAGTGATTTGAAAGCTTTTTTATATAGGAAATGCACTCAAATGACCATTTATTTGATCCCAAAGGTTGACATAGAAGAAATTTGAACTTAAAACCAAATTTTCCTGCTTAAAACCTTAAAAATAGGCCAAATGGGACTCATTCGCCATCTGTTGTGAATGGGTCCCACCTGGATGGGACTCATTTGCCCAAAGTGGCGAATGGGTCCCACAAGGCCTATTTTGCTTGCTAAAATGTCAGGTAGTGTGTAAATTAAGCTTATGTGTTGATACTATCGGGTTTGTTTTATCAAAATATGCCTTGGGATGCACAATATAGGGTCATAGGGGCCTATTAATGATGATATAAAGGTAATAAATGCAATAGGGCCCAAAATATAATGTGAAAGTGTATATTAATACACTTTGCAACACTAAATTATGGAAAAATTAGGTCTATTTAGCTTAGAAGGGTCCTAAATCCAATGTGAATGTGTAGGACACATTACAACACTAAATTAGGTCCATTTAGTTTACAAGCCTCTTAAATTTAATGTGAAGGTGTAAATAAATACACTTTACAACATTAAATTAAGGAAAATTTAAGTTTATTTAACCTAGAAGGGCCCAAAACCTAATGTAGATGTGTAAAACTCATCACAACACTAGATCAAGGTGACATCAAGTCCAATTTATCATTAATTATTCTTGAATTAAGCAAGGAAAAGGCATTCTTTTTTCGTTACCACAAGACTATTAATAAATCCAAGTTGATGATTTTATGTCGCAAAGATTTTGTTATTTTGTTGATATCTTGAGGGAAGCTAATTGTGTGACCACTATACCACCATTGGGTAACTTCAATTATTGGATTTACACATGCAATCAACATCTCTTCTACTTGAGTGAGAATTCTCAACACATTTGGTTGCTCACACGGGTCTATATTGTTATTTGTGGAGAATCGATGTATGCCTTTATCAATATTGCATCTTCTAAATATATGATTGTTGTTTGATGAACACACATGCATACCAAGGTAGCATTCCTTACATACAATACATGTTTGTAAGTTTGATAACACATCTATTTTTTTCTTATTTTTTTAGATGTCTCCATAAATTTGGTGGACCATTCCATATCCATGTTGTTATTTGAGTTTATGTTATGCGTCATTTGTTTAGGAAGATGTGTTTCATATTGTTTTCTATTTCTATGTGTTATATTTGAAGTCATTAAGTCAATGGAAATGTAAGTTTGTTGATTTTGGAAACTTGTAGAAGCTTGTGTGTGGTCAAGTATTGATTGATTTAATGTTTCTTGTAAGTGTTGTATCCATTGTATGGTACGACAAACACTTATTTCTTCTCTATGACAAGCATAATACAAGCGACTTCTCTTATGAGATTGTAGATCAATGGATTTACTTTGGGTTGGTTGTCTTTCAAAATCTTGTAGATTTGAGTTCATCCTTTGAAATGCAATATATATATATACTTTGATTAACTTTCTACATTAAAAAATCAAATAAAGTTTAAAATTACAAATGTTATTTTATTTGAATTATATATTAGATGAATAGGATAATATTTAAAACATATATCTATGAAAGAAATATATTAAATTTTGCATTTTCCAATTGTAAAAATTAGACGTGCATGTATTTTTATTTATAATGAAGGTATAAAGAAAGTTTTTAAGGGATCTTGAAACCCTGTACAAGGAAAAGTATCAACTAGATGGTAATCAATGTAAAATAGAACACAAGAAGTAGGGAAAAACAACCATCAAAAGGCAATTACATTCTTTCAAAAGTTTACTTTTTGTTAAAATTGCATAAATCAGAAATTTCATTTATGAAACAATTATACCAACTTCTGATATCATTGATTTCAACCACGTGCTTCATCATTATATATTTCATTTCTACTTGACAAGGTGAAGAGAAATTATTTGAATAGTATATTTTGAATAACGTCTTCACTATTCATCTCAGCTTCTTGATTGAACTATATCATATACAATATTTTTCAGGCATGCCAATGAGTTTAGTTGTTGCTTCTTCAAAATAAATTGCACATATAGTACATGTGTGATCTTCAAGCTTTATTTGAAGAACATATATATAATTACAATCTAAAACATAGAAAAATAGGAGCTTCTCAAAATGGGGTGATTTAATATGTGAGGCACCTATCATCCTTATTTCATTAGGAAATGAGATCCCCCAATGGTAAGATTTACTTTCAACCTTTAGGTGAGTCAACCCTATTAGAGATCTTGCAAATTTCCTTATGATAGAGGATAAGGTAAAATATATCTAAACAACACTTTGGGAAAAAAAATAAAAATAGTAAATGAACTCAATTATGCAATGCGAAACTTGAATCATCAATTTAAAGAATAATAGAAACATAAACAATAAACTTCTGAATGATCTAAGAAGGGTAAGTTGATGTGCACTAGTCACCAAAAGTTGTCAAGTGTCCTCCTAGGACATATTTTCCCTGGGTTGAATGAGTCCTTGTAGGGCTTTTCTACTCAACTTTTGGAGTCCTCTGGAGATGGATTTGAGCTTTTTTTTCCCCCAGGTTTCACTGTCAAAAAGTAAAAATTAAATTCTGCAAGTAAGATTCTATGTCTTGATAACTTTGACAACTTTGGAAAATTGCACTTTGATCAATCTTCAATCCTTCCTCACCTGCAAATCTGCACATACAAAGAGAGGGAAAAAATGTTTGTTTTTAGTGAATGGGGGTTTTCCTTATTCAAACCCCATTTTGGTAATTAAACCTTTAAATGAAATGAAACATGAATAGAAGGAATGGTGAATGAGCAATGCTATGTTACTACTCACCAAACCCTTGAATGGAGATCCTTAGAGGAATAAAGTCTAACACATCTCTCCAAGGTCTTGATCTTGCATGAAATGGCTTGATTGGATGTTGATCTTGATGCTTGAATTTTGACTTGAATGATTGAAACCTACATCACAATGTTAGCTCCAAAAACATGCATAGATGCAAATAACTTTGACATGATGCTTAAGATCTTGAGTACTAATGTAGAATACTGATAAATCTACTCTTAAACACCTTTGACAATAATATTTTCTCTTGTGAAACTTTCCTTAATGCTAGATGTTTTGAACTGATAAAATAACTATGTATTTATAGGTATTTTTTAATTTCTTGACAATTAAAATTCAAAAGCCCACAATTGCAACTTGAATTGGGATCATTAAAATACCGCCAAAAGCATATTTTAAATTGGGTTTTGGAATCTAAAGGGGACCTAAATCCAGGACACACAATTTTCAAGGTACTTAATTTGATGTTTGCAATTGTTTAATATGGGTTCCCCTTTCAAAAAATGAGATTAATTAGGCTTTTAAATATATAACTAGGTCAATTAGAGGCTTAATTAAGTCCAATTTAACTAAGGGACCCAAAAAAAGTGTGAAAAATGTAAAGGTGTACATTTTTCTACACTACATTTAGCCCCCACTTTAGTGAGAGGATGATCCCTGCGCTCAAACACACACTAAAATAGACAAATATACGTCAAGAGGGGTCCAAGTGTACAAATGATGGGATAGGATGACAAGGATCAAGGAGGATGATCAAGATCCCATGGCGAACCAACATAAGCACAAAGTGACACACATGAATGTATGATATTAAGCAAGAAGACAAGATACACAAACATACAATGTAAAAATTAATGCAAAGAGGAAAGAAAGATGAACTAGCAAGTTGCTTTATGCCACGTCCATCAAATACAATCATAAGGATGTAAAATCACTTATGAAACACATGGATCCATAGGAAAGCAAGTTGTGTTATACTTGGTGGCCATGAAAAATACGCTCACAAGGGCTAGTGTTGTCTGATATACATTAGGTGAGTCCCCAAGATAAGTGGTGATGGGAAAGTCGTGCCGGTCTACAGGCTCCCATATATCAACCATACTAAAATTTATACTCTCTAATAACTTTGATAAGGCACCACAAAAATGGTCAAAGGTTCCACAAGGCCAACAAGCTGCATTATGCAAGAAAATCATGAAAAACAAAAAGGCTCCACTGGAAAGCAAGTTGTATTAGGCTTAGTGGCCATGACAGAGTTTTTAAATAGGATAAGGTATTCAAAGGGGTTTTGATTAGTTCATGAAAGGTCTTACCTTAGGTAACATCTTGCTCAATGTCACCAAGAGATGACTAGTCGAGGATAAAAAGATTCACAACTTAAGGAATGCAATCCATAACATTACCACTAAGAGGAATGTCATATGCCAAGAAAGGTCACACTCTTGAAGGACATCAAACCCTATGTTTCCACCAATAAGACACATCACATGAATTGAGAAGACCACACTTTGAATAAAAATTTCACACTTCTTAGGAGATGTATGTTATCATCACTAAGAAGGGGACATGCAAACAATGAACGAGGGACAATATGCTCCCCACTTAAAATGTCAACATACTTCATATGTTGCAATTTTAAGTAGAAAGAGAGAAAGAGAGGATCCTTGGAAAGAATGCACACCTCCCAAAACTAGTTATCCTTTCCCCCAATCATAAATACAAAGACAACCACCAAAAAATATCATGTTGTTGTCAAGAGAAATATTGTTGCACCGAATATTGTACCACCATGAATGGCAATGAGCAAGAAACATAAAGCTACTAATGCCACATAGTGATGAGCAACATGATAGGATGAAAATCATTATCAATTAGAGGAGATAGGTGCATCAACACAAGGAAGAGCACCACAATCCTTAATATGTTGAATTTTATTACTCAAAGCTTTACATTCATTAGTTGAATGACTATGAACTCAATGATATGCACAAAATGTACTTTTGCTGTAAAATTTATTTCGTGTTCTTGGAGGGAGAGATATCAAGCTAGCTTGGAGAAACCTTGACAAGGTATCCTTTGATCGATAGTAGATGTTCCTTTCTTTTGTGACAAAGGTATCGCTTGCTTAGTATAAGGTGCCATACATACACGAGGCTCTTTAGATTGTGATATTTTGTACTCTCCCTTAAAGGAGGGTGTAAAATATAATGAACCCCAATCATTACTAAGACATGTGTCTGGAGATGTCCTAGGAGTGTTTTATATGATGAGATATTAAGTGAAGGTTTCTTTGATATTTTGTTTCTTTCGAGGGACAATAACCAAGGCCACTATTTTTTTCTTGTGTGTTAGGTTTTATAGGGACACAAATACCTTGTTCCGTAGCATCACATCCTTTTCCATTATAACCAAGTTGTTTCAAAAGTTCATAACCTCTTCCATAATTTTTTTCCATTTCTCTTGGATTTGGTGGTTTCTCATGATCACACTCATCATATGTGGTTGTATAATTTATGTTTTCCTCTTCTTTGCTAAAATTTGTGGACTCACATGCTTTTGATGAATCAAATAGTGTTGATATTATGTATGATTCTTTCTCTTTTCTTGGTTTGTGTGTAATCTTGTATTCTCCCATGAATGTAGGTGTGAAATCTAACGAACCCAAAACATCATCCAATAGCTTTGTGAATTCTTCAATATTCATCTCTTTTTCTTCCTCTTGCATAGGCTCTACTTGTGAGATTGGTATCAATGTTTTCAAAGGGCTTTCCTTGTATTTCTCAGTATGCAAACAACTTTTAGGTTGGGGTTCAACCTTGATTGTATAAAACTTGTTGTTGTAAACATACTTCATTAAACAATGAAGAGTTGAAGGTACCCCATTCATTTAATAAATCCATGGTCTTCCCAAAAGGATATTGTATGAGAGATCTTGAGGCATGACATGTTTAGGAGTTTTTAATGTGACCTTTCCAACTCTAATAGGCAATGTTATCACAACAAGTGGTTGTTTCCCACATTATCAAATCCACAAATAGACATATTATCTAGTTGAATTTGACTCTTGTCCACTCTAATCTTATCAAGAAGGCTTACACTACAAACATTGAGTGTTGAACCATTATTGATGAGAGTATGTTTGATGCGAGACCTATGACCATTAATGCTAATATCATCCACTATCATCAAAGCATATTTTCTTTTTGCACTTCTAATGGAGGTAACTCATCTTGGCGAAAGGTAATGTCTAAGTTGACTGAGTTCATACCTTGAATTAGGGCTTCTACATCATTTGGTTGTGCACTAGGAGGAATAAAAACTTGTTACATAAGGCATTTTGAAGCATGTTATGGTAATTAGGTTCAAATCTTGAATAAGATCCTATAAATAAATCTTAGTAGGAGTGTTTTTGAGTTGTTCTATAAGATCATACTCCTTTCCATTGTGCAAAGGAAAATGAGGAGCACTAGGAAAGATAGGTTGAGGTAATGGCAATGAAGTAGGTATGGTTTATGGTTGCGTATTGTTCCTAGTTTTATATGTATGAGCAACATTATGATAATTAGGTTGCGAAAAATTGTTACTAGCAAGTTGTCATGCAAAATTTGAGATATCTCCTGGAGGTAATGGCTTGTGTTGAGGTGGTCTTATGATCAGAAGTGGCTCAAGAGATGACTTGGGAGGTCCAATAGTTAGAGGAATTGGAGGAGGTCTAATGATTAGAGGACTCTCAGGAGGTCTTATAATCAAGAGATATCTAATGTTTAGAACCTCAACAGACTTATCCTCATTTTGATAATCTTCTAGTGAGGGGAAGTCTAATGTCACCTTTATCATCTTCATCTAAGGAAGCCTTCTTGTCATCTTTATGTCCAATAATATCCTCCAAAATAGGATATTTTTTGGGAGAGAAAAAAGAAAGACTGTCATGATGCTCAATGGTTGAATCTTCTAACACCAATAAACCTTCGTCACAAGTAGGAGAGGTGTTGGGAAAAGAAAAACTAGGATTGTCATGATTGTCAATGCTTGCATCTTCTTCTATCACATCATTCTCACAAATTGGAGAAATATTGAGAGATGATTGAAGACTAGGCAAAGTGATGTTAAGAAATGTGTCAATGATCTCATCCTCTTGTGCCATAATATCTTCCCAAGTAGGAGAGTTTTTAGGAGAGGAGCAAACAAGATTGTCATGACTCTCAATAAGTGTATCTTCTAACACTAGATACCTTCATCACAAGTAAGAGGGGTATTAGGAGAAGAGCAACTATGATTGTCCTAATTGTCAATGCTTGCATCCTCTTGTATCAAAACATCCTCAAAAATAGGAGAGATATTAGGGGATGGGCAAAGGATAGACCATGTAGAACTAAGAAATGTGTCAACAATTTCACTCTCTTTCACTAAGAGACTCTCATAACTAGGAAAGATATTGGAAGAATGAATAACATGCTTGTTAATGAGCTTTTTCTTGGCATACTTGGAAAGGAAAGATGCTAACATTGTGTGCCAGAAATGAAAAATAATCTATCCAACTTATGCAATGCTTCAGAAATGTAAACAACTGTCCTATAGATCTAATTATTTTCAATACTAAAATAAATTTGGAATGATTTAAAATGGATGATTAAACCTAATGCATAAAACAAAAATTATCAGAAATTGACAGATTGAAATAGTGATTTACCAGTGGATTTGGGAAGTGTAGAAGACTACAAAAGTGATAAAAAAAAGTTGGTTTTGATAAGCCCTCAAGGAATCATTCCCCCAAGGGTGAATGAATCCTTATACAAGGATTTTAAAAATTAAAAATGTAAATTTTGAGTTATTGTTCATGCTTTTTGTTTCAGGTTGCAAACTACGGTTTTTGTAACAATTTTTTTTACATTTTGGTGTCTAAATGCAAGTGCAATAGTGACAAATAGTGAAGAAAATGACACTTTTTGAATCAATTTTGACTAAATTTTCTTTTGTAAATGATTGAAATTACACGAATATGCAAGTATTGTGCAAAATCAATGTAATATGTATGCAATTTGTTGAATTTTTTAGATTTCAAACAATGCAAAATGCAAATTTAAAACCCTAAATAAGATGAAAACTAATAATTTTGAAAACCCTAGATGAAATGCAAACTAATGCAAATCCTAAATCTAGGGTTTTAATGAACTCCAATTTGAGAAAGCTTATAGTGTACAAGAATGTTGAGTTCACCAAAATGAAATGATGAAAAATAAGGGCTTCTCAAAATGGAGTGATTGAATATGTGATGCTCCTATCTTCCTCATTTCATTAAGAAATGAGATCCCCCTATGGTAAGATTAACTTTCATCCTTTAGGTGAGTCAACCCGATTGGAGATCTTGCAAATTTCCTTATGATAGAGGATGAGGTAAAATATACCTGAACAACACTTTGGGGAGAAAAACTAAAAATAGTAAATGAACTCTCAATTATGCAATGTGAAATTTGAATCATCAATTTAAAGCATAATAGAAACAAAAACAACAAAATTTCAGCAGATTTGTGAAGGGTAAGTTGATGTGTACCAATCACAAAAAGTTATTGTTGAGTGTCCTCCTAGGAAAAATTCGGCGAATGAGTCCTTGTAGGACTTTTCTGCTCAACTTTTGCGATCCTCTAGAGATGGATATGAGCTTTTGTTTGCCCCAATTTTCACTATCGAAAAGTTAAAATTATATTTTGCAAGTAAGATTCCATGTCTTGACAACTTTGACAACTTTACAAAATTGCACTTTTGATCAATCTTTAATCCTTCCTCACCTACAAATCTACACATACAAAGAGAGGAAAATTTTGTTTATTTTTGGTGAATTGGGTTTGCCTTGGTCAAACCCTTTTTTGGTAATTAAACCTTGAAATGAAATGAAACATGAATGGAAGGAATGATGGATAAACAATGCTACGTTGCAACTTACCAAACCCTTGAATGGAGATCATTAGAGGACTAAAGTCTAATACCTCTCTCCAAGGTCTTGATCTTGCATGAAATGACTTGATTGGATGTTGATCTTGATGCTTGAATTTTGAATTGAACGCTTGAAACCTACATCATAATGTTAGCTCCAAAAACATGCATAGATGCAAATAACTTTGACATGATGCTTGAGATTTTGAATGCTGATGTAGAAGACTGGAAAATCTACTCTTGAACACCTTTGACAATAATATTTTCTCTTGTGAAAGTTTCCTTAATGTCAGATGTTTTGAATTGATAAAATAACTATTCATATTTACAGGTGATTTCCTATTTTCTTGACAATTAAAATTCAAAAGCCGACAATTGCAACTTGAATCAGGATCATTAAAATACCGCCAAAAGCATATTTTAAATTGGGTTCTAGAATCTAAAGGGGACCCATTCGCCCTTGGGAAAATGGGTCCTAGGACCTAAATCTAGGACACATTATTTTCAAGGTACTTAATTTGATGTTTGCAATTGTTTAATATAGGTTCCTTTTCAAAAGATGGGATTAATTAGGCTTTTAAATGCATAATTGGGTCAATTAGAGGCTTAATTAAGTCCAATTTAATTAAGGGACCCAAACATAGTATGAAAATGTAAAGGTGTACATTTTTTTACACTACACAATCTTCAAAGGTAGCTTCACACTAAGTTAAACAATACCATTTTCCATCAAATAATTGTGTAAAGCTCTTTTCTTACATTGTTTTCCCTTGGTCTCAATAGGGCAATCTAGAAAAAAAAAATGAATTTTATTTGATAAATGCTATTGTTGCTTTTACAATGCATTGGAGGGGTTTT
This sequence comes from Sequoia sempervirens, assembly GCA_007258455.2. NCBI lineage: Eukaryota > Viridiplantae > Streptophyta > Pinopsida > Cupressales > Cupressaceae > Sequoia > Sequoia sempervirens. The sequence continues at coordinate 16,273 of VDFB02391449.1, forward strand.
GTTATATTTGAAGACTCTTTTTGGATATTGAAAATTGTTTTTCGTGTAAGAATTAGAGGCACAGATCTAGAAGGTTTGTTGTTGATGTGAGAACATCATTCCCATTCCATGTAAACCAAGATTGTAGTTGTTCTGTTTCTTGGATTTAAAGGTTAATAAACAATTGGGTAATTACTAGAGTGTTTACTACCTTACCATTATAATTTGTAATGTGACCATTTTAATTACAAGTACATTTGAATTTTGTAGATGGTATATTTTTTGAAGTTGTGCACCTTCTTTTTGAGATGTTTTCCCCCACAGAGTCATATTCATATTGGAGGTAGACATATCTATCAATTTGAGGCTCCTCCTAAGAACTTTTGTGCCATCTCTTCTTATTCTAGAGGTAGGGTCTACACATATATCAATTCCAACAATATCAATAGAAGAATTCTTATTTGTATTCATGATCTCATTAATGGGTGTGAAAGAAAATTGATGTGTTGGAATTAAGTGGTCATCATGAGAAAGAGTGATCATTGAATCATCCATTAAAGTGATTTCTATTTGACTATTCAACTTAGTGTAAAACTTATTTGCAACTTTGATGGTCCCACCAAATAGTGTATATACAACCCGACCATGAACATTTTTGAAATAAAGGTCTGCAACTTCATTGAAGCAAGTGACACACACTTCAATGTTCTCACAATCAATAATATCAAAACTGAAAACTTGCTTGTGTTGGTTTATGTTGAACTGGTGGATCTCTTTCTTCATAGTTTGTTATATCCCACCCTAGATTCCTAGATTACTTTTCACTTTATGGTAATTATTATGATGAATCATGAGATTATGAAACCTTAAAAGTTACATATTATGATGGATTTGTGCAATGTTATGTTATTGCATTCAAATGGAATGTCGATGGATATTTGATGATATAAATATGATGAAATACTATGAGATGATTTTATTTTCTTCAAATAAAATGTTAATTAAAATGCAATGATATGAACATGATGTAATAGTTACCAGGCTAACTACTTGTTTGTTTTCTTAAGTGAGATTGTAGGAATTATCTAAACACCTCCAGAGAAGAGAGAGGGGGAGTATCACCTGGGAGAAGGGTAAAGTTATGAATCCTCTAGCAATGCCATATGAGCTTAGCGTCGATCAAGTATTGATTATGTAAACGTAAAAAAGTCTAGGGATGTCAATAGTGTGCTTGGAGGTAAGTCAACCTAAGGTAGTTGAGTCATGTTCATTCATTGCATTTGGTGTGGCTATTTTGGGGTTTAATAATTCTTGTTTTTATATATACAAGTGAATATATATATATATATATGTGTGTGTGTGTGTGAGAGAATTGGTAAGCACATGTATACATATACATATATATGCGTATATGGATCTGCATATGTGCATACGTAGGTGAAGATACGTATCAACATACGTACATATATGTTCACGTACGTATAGATAAATATATGCATGCATACATTTATAGTGATAGAAGATAGTACATGCATATGTATTGAGCATTTTACTATAAATACTATTATTTGATGATTATCAATATTGCATTGCAATTGGATGTTGATCATTTTGATCATCATTGAGTTCGTTATAGTGTGACGAATACACCACTACAATGATGAAACGATCAACATCATCAACCATGCATATGATATTATTATTTTTATATATTATGAAAATTGAAAACAACTGCATAAGCCGTGGGTTTAATGTGGGCCCGACTCTTATTAAAAGAGGCGCATATTACATTCAAGTTTGCTCGACTCTATTTTAAGGAGTATATTTAATCATTGAGGCAACATGCTTATATTGTTTAAATGTCTTCGAAAGCATTAAGGTCATGGATATCTTACCACTAAGGTGGTGCAACATTAACCTTTGAAGATTCAAAGTTCCACGTTTAGAACTGTGGCGTCCTCCACGTTGGACCATGTGATAACTAAATTATTTTAACCGTTTCTTGCCTAAGTTTTACCATGTTAATCTTGAAGGGATAAAGCAAGATATCTCAAGCAACTATTTTGCGTAACCACCTTGGCTGGGAGTGGTCAAGGTATAAAAGAATCAGGAAACTTAATCTTGAAGATTTTTAGAGGCTAAAATTTAAGTAGAAGGCAGATATCAATAGTTATCATTAAATAAATCTGGGAGAGTGCAATTTGGAATGGAGTTTTTGGTCTGAGATAAAAGAGATTTAGTTGAGAGTTTTGTGGAGGGAGACAAGAATAGCAAACCAATTGAAGTTTGAGTGTAAGCTTCGAAGGAGGTCCATTATTCTATTCCTGTGCATATTGAAAGAGAACCAGACTGCTGAAGCTTAGTATTGCAGTGCATCAATAGCTTGTTCAGAAGACTGTTGATTACTTACAATTTGTGAGCCAGTAAACAGGCATGAAGATTTTCTTTTATTATCCTATGCTCTCTTCTAATTCAAGAAAGATGGTGTAAGGTTAAATAAAGCCAGTAAAGGGCAGATATTGTTGCATGTTTTCTCTTGCATGATTCTTTATTATTCTCGTAAAATCTACCTTGTTGAAGCAGTTTCTTTTTGTGGATTCCTTGAGAAATTTGATTCTTTTAAGTTAGATAGGGCTTCACTCTTAGAAATCCTTTAAAGATTTGTCTATAACTGAAACATGAATGCAACCATTTATTGAATGCGAATTTCTTTGTATCTTGTCAACTAAAAGCCTTAGATGCATTTAAATGATTGCAAATAAAGCTCTTGAATGGGCACAAAATTGACATATGCTATATTAATGTTTCTTGAAGGTTTTTAACCGAGTCTTGTAAGGCTATTATTAAAGAAAAGGAAAATAGCCTTAAGCTTAGCTTGAGGCTAGTTTGTACTAAGAATTCTTTTATTAAAGAATGAATTTTTCCTATTTAATTTTTGGAAAGATATTGTGAATGCGAGAGTTTCATGAAATGAAGACCTTACCTCTTTGGTTTTGATTAGTTAACCCTTCTAGGGTCTCATACTAAGTGGAAAACCACCCAAATGAGGGGTATTATGTGTATGAAGTTCTTAAATATCTTGTGATCAGTTGGGTCACATTAATTCCTGTGTTAGCAAGTGAATGACAAGAAGACTAACTATGAGAGTTGCAAATCTCTTGTACTTTTATACCTTGAGTTGGTGGAAGTTGCCAAGACCCGATAGTTATGGTGAGTAACTCAAGAGTTCAAAGAAGGTTTAGCACTGAACCAACTCAGTCGAGTTATGACTAGAAAGTCTAGTGGTGTTGAGTAAAAGTATTTTTTATGTTTAATCATTGGATGAAAAGAGAGTCATATTAGGGTAGAATCTTCTAAATGACCATGTGTATATCTTGATGATGACATAGTGTCAACAATATTGTTAAGAAGCCTAAGAATTGGTGAGAAGGTAAAACCTTTTGATTCAAGTTAGGGCTTGAATTAGATGCAATAGCCTAGTCCCTAGTTGTTGCAGATGCGTAACAAGGGGATTTAATGCCCAAGGAATTTTACCCAACCAATCATATCACAAACTTAGTAAGCACTTATATTTATGCAAAGATGGGACCAATTGGTCTAGAGTTATTTTATCCTTAGAAAACAAGATTTCAATGAAATATGTGAAAGACTAAAATCTAAAGGAAGTTATATTCTTAATGGAGACCTAACCATTACTTTGGAGACTTTGTCTTTGTAATGATTTTAGTATCTTATGGCCAGGAAGGTCAAGAAGCTGTACAATTTTATGTCAAGATTTGCTTAAAGTTTGTATCTCAAGAGTAATCGCTCTCAAGGGTTAGGGTTAAGACTCGAGCAAGTGGTTGTAGCCAAGACCCAGGTAGTTACGTGAAAGTAACTCGGGTGTTCAAGTCAAAAATAACTAACAACCCAAATGATTTATGTACTTAGTGAATCTTCACTTTCTGAGGAAGGACTTTATAACAAAGCTAAATCATTGAACATCTAAGACTATAATATAAAGAATGGATCTTCAATTTAAGATTAATATCTATTTATTATATATGATCGAACATTTTATCAATACTTTTAGTTTGTGACAAAGTGAAACAAACTGATGACAATAAGTCATCAATAAATAATGTGTGAGCATAGAATGAGAGAACAGATACTCTCATGGTTAATACTAAAGACTTGTCCATAGATGGCAGTTGCCAAGTCCTAAGAAGTTACGTGAATGTAAATGTTATCACAAGGATAACACCCTTAGCCAAGTGTGAAACTCAGCTATCTTATGAAACATGGAATCATCTTCAAGCTGTGGGTTGCCTATGGCAAAGATGAACCTCCAAAGTGGGCTGGTTCCCTTGATGAACCTCCTAAAAACTACTACCTTGATCAGGAAAAGGGATAGAAGAACTGAAACTGAATGATTACTAATCCTAGGAGGTGATGCACCAGAAATCTAAGAATTATACTTTTTTTTTTAATTTACAACTTCTCTCAAAAAATTAGCTTTACCCTATGCACAACTGAACTTTCACAAGCTCACGCAAAAGTGTTTCATAAAAAGGTTTTTCTTCAAGTTCTTGAAGGAACACTATAATTTTTCACAACTACAACTATTGAAATCAATAACATAACCTATGACCTGCATAAGTCTTGTTTATTATAGAATAGAAATGCTTTACAGTGAGACATAATTCGAGAATTTGCATAGACAATCACAAAAATTAGATCAAATCATTCCCATAAACACTCAACACAAGAATTTAGACAAGACAAAAATTGCTGCTTTTATTGAAATAATCAAAGCTTATGCTAATACAAATATGAAAAAACTACTTGAGATTACATAAAAATTTTGTTATATAATTCTCAAAATGAGTTACAATACATCTCTTTTGCACAAGGTAAAAAGATGAATGAAAGAACCAACTGTAAAGAGTTGGATGCTTTGCTTTATAGAAAAGCCACCTCAGACTAACTGAAGAACCACGTGGAAGACATTGAGTGTGCATAGATGTGGAAATGGATGTGAACTAGAAGCATAATCATGCAAAATTTGGTGTAGAAGAGTAGACTAGAATTGTTGCCCTCTTTGACTTTTGCATGCATCTTGAAACTCCACCTCTATTTGAACTTGAACTGCATTCTAATTTTGGCATGAAACTAATTGAAAAATTTGTCTTCAAACACTTTGCATGAAGTTTCATCTTGCTAGGCGTACAAGGCAAAAAAATCTTTATTTTAGGGGCCCAAACTTCACCAAAATGCATAATTTTAGGCTCAAACTGCTCTCAACTTTAGTTGTAACCATGCAGACTTGTTAATTAGGTCTAAACTGCGCCAAATTGCTCAAAAATTTTCCTAAACAAGTCACTTAACTTGTGAAAACTCATGAATGACAGCAGGCATGATGACAAGTATGTTGATAGGTCCAGATAATAACTTATTTTCTATTGTTTTATGCATATCTTGAGATAATTTTAGAGAAACTTTTCAGGAACAACTCCTACATTATATTATCCTTTCATATCCATTATGCAAACTTAAACCTTAAATATGATGATGGAATTATGGTTATAATATATTAGTAGTATATGGTTTATATGAATATATGTATGGAATGTTGATGGAATATTATGAGTTAATTGTGATAGTTATCCTTGTGTACATGTTTTGCATAATTAACTTGTTTGTAGCTAAAGAGGAA
>VDFB02391450.1:0-11631 GCA_007258455.2 Sequoia sempervirens
AAAACCCATGTTAATGATATTGGAATATGAGACCCAATAAAAAGAATCTTTAAGACAAATAAAAAACAATCCCTCTACATCTAATAAAGATCCATTGACATCGTAGCCAAAAAGAAGTTCATGTTCCCTTACCATTCTAAAAATTTAACTTAAAAAAGACCAATTTTGTGTTCATATTCATTCTTATTAAGACTGGATATTAGATGGAATCCTAAATATGGGAATATTTAAATTCATTATATAGGACTTCTTTTTAGTGGCTCATAAAGGGAATGCTCTATATAATAATTTATAATAAAATGTTCAAATTTCAACATAATATTTATCACTCATAATATCATTAATTTATATATTTAATTATTACCTTTAAAATCCATGTTAATGATATTGGAATATGAAATCTAATAAAAATAATCTTTAAGACAAATAAAAAACAATCCCTCTACATCTAATAAAGATCCATTGACATCGTAGCCAAAAAGAACTCCATGTTCCCTTACCATTCTAAAAATTTAATTTAAAAAAAGACCAATTTTACATTCATATTCATTCTTATTAAGATTGAATATTAGATGGAACCCTAAATATGGGAATATTTAAATTCATTATATAGGACTTCTTTTTAATGACTCTTAAAGGGAAAGCTCTATATAATAATTTATAATAAAATGTTCAAATTTCAACATAATATTTATCACTCATAATATCATTTATTTATATTTAATTATTACCTTTAAACCCCATGTTAATGATATCATAATATGAAATCCAATAAAAATAATCTTTAAGGCAAATAAAACAAAACAATCCATGTAAGTCTAATAAAGATCCATTAACATCATAGCCAAAAAGAACTACATGTTCCCTTATCATTCTAAAAATTGAATTTAAAAAAAAAAGACCAATTTTACGTTCATATTCATTCTTATTAAGATTGAATATTATATGGAATCCTAAATATGGGAATATTAACCCTAATTGAACCCTAATTCCAACTATAATTCTAATTGAACCCTAACCCTAACTCTAACTGAACCTTGTTGTTAGGGTTAAATTCGAGTTCAATTAGCATTCTAGTTAAACCCCAATTGTAAGCTTAACCAAAATAAGCCTTATTGAACCCTAACTATAACTTGAACTTGACCCTAATCATAACACTAATTGAATGCTAACCCTAACCCTAATTGAACCCTAATTCCAACCATAAACTTAATTGAACCCTAACCCTAACTCTTGTTGAACCTTGTTGTTAGGGTTAAATTAGTGTTCAATTAGCATTCTAGGATGAAGATTAAGGTAGAATTGTGAATATCTTAATATTAGCTTATAAATTTGACCCTAACTATAATCGTAATTGAATCCTAACCCTATCCCTAATTAAACCCTAATTCTAACCCTAACCCTAACCATAATTAAATTATTTCTCTAACCTTAACCCTAATTAAATCATATTATTAGGGTTGAATTAGGGTTAGGTTTAGGGTTTAATTAGAGTTCTAGTATAAATCTTGGGGTTAGGGTTATTTATTTATTGATATTAGTTTATAAATTTGACATTAATGATAAATATATTAAACAAAGAAAAGTCAGTATATATTTTTATTGTATGTGAAATTAAGTAGGTTAGAATTATTAATGTCTTAATATTATTTTATTAATCTAGCATTAATGAAAAATATTACAAACAATTGAAATAAGTATTTTAACCTAGAATTCTATTTGTATGTGAAATGAAGTATTATTAGGGTCAAAATTATTAATCATAAAAAATAATTAATCAAATCACCATAATATTTGTAAAGCTTAGAATTAATTATAAAATTAAACTAAATTTGAATTTCTAAAATTTATAAAGTATTTATTATCCAATTTTGAAAATGGTCATTTAAATTATAGTAATTATCTAATACAAATAAATTAAATAAAACTAAATTCTATTTTTTAAAAATAATTCAACAATTATTAGTTATCATTTTAGCATAAATTAAGAAATATATATATGTATATATATATATATATATATATATGACTAACTTTTCTATTATTTTTTTCTTTGCATCTAATTTTTTTATTTTCTAAAATTACATTAAATTCTAACTTCAAAAAAATCATAAAATATTTTGCATGCCTACTTTTGTATTTTTTAGTTCAATTAAGTATATTGTTCTTTAAATTTGACTAACCAATCATAAAGTAAATTAACAACAAATATTACAAAAATAAGTATTTAAATATAGAATTCTATTTCTATGTGAAATGAAGTATTATTAGGGTAAGAATTATTAATCATATGAAAAAAATTAAATCAGCAAAATATTTTCAAAGCTTAGAATTAATTTTAAAATTAAACTAAATTTTAATTTTAAAAATTATAAAATCATTAAATTGTCTATTTTTAAAAATAATCATTAAATTATATTAATTATTCAATACAAATAAATTAAATAAAACTAAATATTATTTTCAAAATAATTCAATGATTACTAGTTATAACTTGAGAATAAATTAAGAATTAAAAATATATATAAAAGCGCTCATTAAGGGGCCTAGTTGGGTTAAACCAACTGCAAAGGTGTCTAAGGTTGTTGCATGGGAAAAACCAAAGGAGGGTTGGTGGAAAGTTAACTTCGATGGAGCATCAAAAGGGAATCTTGGACCATCAGGTGCAGGGTTTATCATCTGAGACTAGGAAGGGAATGTAATTGCTTTTGGAGCAAAAAAGTTGAGGGAAGGAACAAATAACATAGCAAAAGCCTCAGCAACATTATTGGCAGTCAAACTAGGCAAGAAAATGGGAGCCTCAAGAATACATATAGAAGGTGATTCACTTATCATTGTATAAGCCATAATGAAAGGGGAAATAGGGGCATGGCGCATTCAGAACACAATTGCAAAAATCAAAGAATTAAACTCATGTGAAGATTTTGTTGTAAGCCACATAAGAAGAGCTGGTAATTCAGAGGCTGACATTTTGTTGAAGTGGGCTACAAATTTTAGCGAGGTCAGTGAAATAAGATTGGAGGATTTTAGAAATGTAGTATTAATAGATTAAGCTAAAAAAGGTGGCAAGGACGCAACATTAATGAAGGGTGATAGCGAGCAGATCGTAGTAAGTTGATAAGACTGGTTAAACGATGTGGAAGATGGCAGTGGCAACTCTAGTACAAAGGAAATTTAAGATCAAGGGGTGCAGTGTTAAGGAATTTAATACCTCTTGGCCCTCGATAATCAAAGATAATTATAGAAATTGGCATGGAGAAGAAGACATTAAGAGTTTGTGGGGGTGGTGGCGGTGTTGTTGCAAGAGACTTCAATGGAGGCCAATTTTACTCTTTGATTGACAAGGCAACTAAACCTATTCTATGGTGAAGCCTTAGATCAAAGATTAATGGGAATGTTTCTTTTCACTGATGGGTGGTTGGTGCAAAGTGTGCAAATGATTCTGGGGAAGTCTTTCAGAAATATAAGGCATAGATACAAGAAAAACATGGATGTCTACTCACTGATAATAGCATGGGGTTTGGACTTGGGTGAACCAATAAGCATTGTGAGAGAAGTGATGAACATGATTGTACATAAATATTTCTTGGAAGGGTTGGAGTCAATTTTATAATGGGCAGTACCAGGTGAAGGTTTAGACATTTGGGAAGGCTTTGAGAATGTAGAACTAGAAGGGACTAAAGGATGCATTTCGTTCATGCGTTGGCTAGAGGATGCAATCAAGAACCACTGTAGGAAAGATGCAAGGCTAGGTTGGCAAGCTCTGAAGCTCTTCATAGAACTAATGAAGGTGGAGGCCATTATTGAACAGGTGAAAGCATAAGCAAGGTAGATGAAGGCTGAAGAACAAAAAGCGAGGAAGCAGAGGACGAAAGAAAAAAAGAAATTGGGATTTGAAATGGGTAGCTTAGGCTAGTCTTATGGTTCTTTAAGTTTTTTTGCAAATGAAACATTTGACTGCTAATTTTGGTTTTGGTTTTTGGGGGTTGAACCCTTTTGTGGTTAAGCAGTGTTCTTAATGTGTTTGGGTAAAAATGTTTAAATTTTGTGGATGCATGAAAGACAGTTACAGATGGAATTCAAACTAATTTTAGTTGGGTAGGGTTATAGTTTCAGTTTTTATGCATGTTAATGTGCATTTTGGAAAAACTTTGTTAGCTGTAGGAGAATTTGGATGGTAGATGAAGTCATGATGAAAATGATGTAATATGTTTTATTTCTAGCAATACAAATCCTATTATCGACCAATATATGCATATATATATACATATAAGTAATCTTTTTTATTTCTTTGAATCCAAATCATTTCATTTTCTAAAATCATACTAAATTCTAACTTCAAAAAATCATAAAATATTTTACATGCCTATTTTTATATTTTTGAGTTGAATTAGGTTATTCTTTAAATTTGAATAACCAATCATAAAGCAAATAAATAATCAAATCAACACAATATTTGCAAAACTTAAATTTCATTTTTAAACTGAAGTAAATTCTATTTTCTAAAATTCATAAAATATTTATTATTTAATTGTTAAATTCATAATTAATTAAATTATAATGAATACATAATATAAATGAATTAAATATTAAATAGAAGTACATGTTCCTTTTAAAATAATTCAACAATCAAAAACTAAAATTTAAATGTAAAAGTATTCTTTATATTGTATTTTTTTAATTTTTACATGCAAACTTTTTTATATTATAAAATTAAACTAAATTCTAATTTTAAAAAATATAAATATTTGGAGTTGATAAGTTTAAAATTTATTAGTGATGATGATATCCAAAAACTAAAAAGATTCAAAATAATGAAATAGATTAGTTACAAATTTATTAATTGAGACAACAAATAAAATTTTACGCTTAAACATGAAAGTTGTATGAAATTTTATTTGAACATCTATGAATCTTTTGGCTTATATCTAATTATTTTTTAAAAGAAATTTACTAGCAAATGCAAGTGAATGCCCCTTAATTCAAAAGGAAACGATTTCAAAGATCTGACCATATATAGGTGTGGCTCTTAATGTAAAAAGGGAAATAAGAAAAGATTAATAAGTAAAAAAGAAAATGAAACAAAAAAACATTTCCAATCTTCTCCCAGCCATCTTTCTAAAGTAATAAAAGAAATGAAAAAATCTATTTTCATCTCTACATAGAGAGGGCAATCAAATTAGCAATAAAATTGTTGGCAAATTTAACACTCTTATAATTTAGCTCAATAAACTCTTGCATGTGAATGAAGCTCCTCTTCAAATCTGCAGCCGTGGGTTTATTGATGATCGACATGACATTAAGCCTTGCAATATTACCAACATCTTCAACTGCTCGCTTGTAGAATCATTAAAACTAGCAATCGCACCTTGGTGTGCAATGGGTACGCCAAAGAGGTGTGCAAGATTGATTAGAAATTAATTTCATATATTTTTTGCAAACTTTTGTGAAATACATGACGTAAATTGATAGGACATTTAGGAAATAATGTTTTTTGTGCAATAAAGGTCTCAATGGAAAAGTGATAGCTTAAAATAAACTATGCATCCACTTATATGGACCCAAACATGGCTGACACAAAACCTCTAAATCTAGAAGATAATCAGGCTCCATTACCAATAAGATCATATTATCTTTGCAATAGGGAGATAGGGAAAGAGATGGAGAGATAGAGGGAGAGATGGAGGGGGAAAGAGCAAGAGAGAGAGAGAGTAAGAGGAATTAGGGGATAGAGATAGAGAGCAAAATATAAATAGAGATAGAGATGGAGATGGAAAATATAAATATAAATTAATATTAAAATAGACTAGAAATTACTAAAACTATCATGATACATCACCGATGCATCGCTCCCCTACTAGGGTTTCTAGCATGGCTCTTGAACGAAGGTTGCATGATGTCGGTGGTAGATCGTACCCTACCAGTGACCCCCCTTGTAATGGAAGGTCTTCTTCATCACTTTCCAGACATGATTTTGTTGAGTTTGTTGACTATGTGGGGGGAGTTGGGTTGATGGAGGGATGACAAATAGCCAAAAGCAGATGGCCCAAAATGACCCCAACAGTTACATTCAAAGAGGAAATTATGAATGAAGTGGTAGATAATGAATCATATTTCGTAAAGTTGGGATTGATTGGTCATCTCAAAGGGTTTTGACTATGCCTTGTGGAGTTGAATCATTGGATTTCAGAGACATGGTGTCCTATTCTTGAGGGAGACGTTCATATATATCCTAATGCTAGAGGCTTCTTTGTAGTGGTTTTTAATAATGTTAAGGATAGGAACTCAATGCTCTGTGACTACCAATGGAGTTGGGAGGAGTGGAATTTACTAATGTTGAAACCATAGTATCCCGCCTTCAACCCTATCTGTGAATCCTTTGATGTGGCATCAGATAAGACTTCTGAATCTTCCTTTGCAATTTTGGTTTGAGTCTTGCTTTGAGGTCATTGGCAACTCATTGGGGAAATTTTTGGGGGTGGATGAGGGCTCTTTCAAATTTTTTGCATACCACCTATGCTTGCATTCTAGTGGAAATGTTCATACTTCAAAAGATCTTTCGCTAGATATCCTCTTGAAATTTGTAAGCAGGGGTTGGAAATGTAAGTGCTTGATTATGAGGGGCTTCCATTTCATTGCCGTAGATGTTTTAACATTGGTCATTCTACTTTGTATTGCTCAAAGCGTAAATTTGTTTCCCAGGAGACTTGGTGGAAAGAGGCCTCACCCCACCATTATTCAATGGAGAAAGAGTGCCAAGAGGGAAATATTGCATAAGCCACCTGCAAGGCTCCCCCAAGTAAATCTCAGGCCCGTTCGAAGGATAAATCATCTTCTATGGTAATGGACAACGTTAAAGCTATTGATGGTCCTTCTCCAAAAGATGAGTTGGCTAGTCAGTTAGAGAGCTTGAACATTGCATCCCTTGTAGGAAGGTGCACCCCTATTGAGGAATCTAGGGAGTTTTCAAGGACAGATGAATAGGAGGAAAACTAGTAAGTGGTTCAAAGGAAGAAGAAGAAGTGTGGCGCTGCTTTCAACATGCATCTTTGTTTCTTATTCATGGGATCGTTTGCATGGGTTGCGAGAGGAATTTTTTTTGGGGAAGAGGTTCCCCATTGTGGCCTCTCTTGGTCTAGGCCAAGCTAAAAATCTAACATTTAACTGATAAAAAAAACAAAAATGCAAAGTCAAAATATATAAAATCTAGATATTAATAAAAATAATAATTAAAAATATAAAAAAAATTAATAATAAATAATAGTAACCATAGTATATCATAATTTCATTAAGTTAATTAATAATTAAATAAAATTAAATATAATTTTCTATTTTAGTAGAATTTAAATATAAATAAAGTAAGTATAAACAATATTAATATTAATAGAAACATAAACTGAATACAAATATATATAATTTAACATGTCATGTTTGTATATTTTTAGTAGAATATTATATTATAAAAAATTATATAGTTAAATTAAAAATATGTAATGTTTAATATTTATATATGTATTATACAATTTTGCTTATTTTATAAATAAAATATACAATCTATAAAATCTAGATGTTAATAAAAATAATAATTGATAATAAATAATAGCAACCATGGTATATAATAAACTTATTAAACCAATTAAATAAAATTAATAATAATTTTCTAGTTTAGTAAAAAAATATTAAATATAAAGTGAGTTAATAACTAAATAAAAGTAATAATAGTTTTCTATTTTAGTGAAAAATTTAAATATAAATAAATTATGTATAAACAATAATAATATTATTAATAGAAACATAAACTCAGATCAATTATGTGTAACTTAATATGTTGTGTTTATATATTTTAATAAAATATTATATTATAAAATTATATAGTTAAATTAAAAATATCAAATGTTTAATATTTATATATGTATTATGCAATTATGTTTATTTTATAAATAAAATATACAATATATATATATATATATATATTAATTAATATATAATATTTGATATAATGTAAATTAATAACACATTTTAATAAATTATTGTATTACAAAATTATGTATTTAATATTATATATATATGTATTTTAATATTTATATACTTATTACTCAATTATTTTTATTTTATAAATATAATATATAATATATTTATATTTATTATTATATAATATTTTGTATAACACAAATTAACAAATATATTTTAATAATTTAATATATTATAAAATGATTTATTTGATATTTATGTATATTTATTATTTAAAGATATATTTATTTATAAAGATATATTTTATTGATAAGTACGCAGGTGAGGTATTTTATTTAGCCGAGCAAGATCGGGATGGGTGACCTCCCGGGACTACCGTGCTCACCTCTGTGAGCATCACCTAGATGCAATGAGTGCTAAGTGGACCATTCGATATCATGAGAGATGGGTTCTTGTTGAACCACTACTCATGAAACATGGGTCAATGAGTTTGACTCGAAACTACACGGTTGAATCCTGATAGCAATATCATAATTTGACACGCTGTGGAAAAATACCTCCTACTTATCAATTGATGAGCTAAAGGGGCTCTATTATGAATGGTTCATAAGGCACAACACTTGCTGAAGGTTTTGCAAATGGGGTTAACAACTCAAGCGGGCTTAACCTTGGAGAAAACTCCCTGGTTAAGCGCGCTTGAGCTGGAGCAATACTGGGATGGGTGACCTCCCGGGACGGACTGCTTCACCTCTATGAGCATCACCTAGATGCAATGAGTGCTAAGTGGACCATTCAATATCATGAGAGATGGGTTCTTGTTGAACCACTACTCATGAAACATGGGTCAATGAGTTTGACTCAAACTACACCTGAATCCTCGATATAAATATCATAAAGATATATTTTATATCATATCAAATATTATATATAATAATAATGTAATTATATTATATATAATTTAATTTGTTCTTTAATAATTTACATTATATTAAATATAATAATAATATAATTTATATTATGAAAAATATTTTATAAAATTATAAATTAAATTAAATTGTAGTATATAAAAATATAATAATAAATATAATTATACTACAAATCAATATATATATATAATTATACTATTATTTTAAAAAGTAATTTACAGTATATAAAATTTAATATCTAATATTATACTTTGTATTGTATAAAATATAATTTAACGTAAAAATATTTTAATTTTGACTTAAATTTTTAAATGTAAATCCCTTTATTTCCGAACAAAAGAGGACAATGTATTTTTTACAAGTCAGTGAAATCTCTGCCATGCCTCTGGGAAAAAAAAAATGTTTCGTATCGGGGTTCGATTTTTAATTTTTCTTCGACCACTTTTTTCCTCCCGAGTTTTGGACAGCCACCACAAAAGTCTGGAAGCGTGCCGTGAAATTGACGTGGAAGACGGTGAAAGTACTTTTCTGTCTGCGAAAATAACCGGTTATAAAAGCGGCAGAACGGTAAAAAAAACAGTAAACTTTCATGGCGAGAAAAAACAACGGTTGTCGATGCTTCAACCCCCTTCAACGATTATCAACGATTTTCGGCCGTCCATGGAGAAAATGAGCTCGGGAAGCTCATATAGGACAGGCCTTCAGCCTAATAAATTGAAGTGCTGCAAATCGTGATGGAGGTGGACGTGGCTGGAAGACATTTGTTTTTTTCTAATTTTTCATTTCCATGGCACAAACCACTCTTCTATCATGCGTTCATCAAACTAACTGTCACCGTGACATCCAGTGAGGCTGTCAAAAAAAAAAAAAAAGTTAATGTTTACCGAGAAACATTCTTCCCTCTACAACTGATTACGCTTCTTAGTGTAATTAACAATAATTTTTAAGTAAATTTAAGATAAATTAAATTAATTTTTAAATCAATAAAATAGTTTTTATAAAATATTGAATTAAAATAAAAATAATAGTAAAATAAATAAATAAATAAAATAATGAATTTATTTTTTGTTATTATAGAACATAATGTAATTAAATTTGTATTATTATTATATTATATTACTATATATTTTTTATTATTATTATTTAGACTAAATGGGTCGAGTATTGTCCCCCTATAAACTAGGGATGGTCGATGACACTGATATCATGAGGATGATGGGGAGACTAGACCTCGTGACCTCTTTCCTACAACAAGATGCTTTAGTTAATCAAGCTAGGCTTGCCACCCTTATATATTTATTATTATCTAAATAAATTTATATTATTATTTTATAACTATTGTTATATTAGATTATAAATTATATATTAGTTTTAGAATATTACAATTATTATTATTATTATTATATTATATTTTTCTATTATATATTTATTATCATATTATTATATTATATTATATTATATTATATTATATTATTATAGTATTATTATGATATTGCATTATTATAATGAAATCATATAATAATTGTTATATTATATGTTTGTTATTGTTTTTATTATTATTATATATTTTTATAATGTAATTAAATTTGTATTATTATTTTATAATTATTATAAATTATATTATATTATATGATAATATGTTATATTGTACTATAATATAGTATATTATATTGTATTATTATGTAAATAAATTTAAATTATTATTTTATAATAATATTATATTATTATATAATTAGTATATGATTATATAATTATATTATATTATTTTGTTATATTATTATATACTATATTACTTTATAATTGTATTATATTAGTTTATTATATTATTATATTAAAATCATATAATTATTATTTTATTTTATTATTTATAGATTAATTGTTGCACTATGATTTTTCTATATTGAATAAATTAACAACAATATAAAACTATAATGAAGACATTATATTATTTATATAAATGGTAATTATAGGATAAATATTACAATAATGTTAAATTAAATGATTTCTAAGGCTTTTAGCCTATTTTCTTCTACCTTTTTTCTTACAACTTGTTTACTTTTATCATTTTTTCATATCTATCATATGTGAATAGAGGTA
Organism: Sequoia sempervirens; assembly: GCA_007258455.2. NCBI lineage: Eukaryota > Viridiplantae > Streptophyta > Pinopsida > Cupressales > Cupressaceae > Sequoia > Sequoia sempervirens. The sequence continues at coordinate 10,995 of VDFB02391450.1, forward strand.
ATTATGCCAAATCTTTGACTAAAATTATGGATACTTTTGAGTAAAAAAATATATAAATATATTGAAAATTATTATTATTTGTTTGATAAAGGTGGTGGTAGAGGGTCATCCCATTTTAAATTAGCGTAAGATATTTTAGCTTAGTGTATGCCAGGTGAGATCACAAGGGGGGACCTCATCCCCACAAATTCAATTTTTTTTTGAAAAAGGGGTAAAAACTTTATTGATAATTAGAACAAAGCAGTATAAAAAAGATTAAGAGTCACAACCCTAGAAACCAACCAAAGACAACCCACCAAACACATAAACAAAAATAACCAACCAACTACAAACTCTTGTCCTCCTCAAGTAACCGATCCAAATCCTACTGTAACTCGGGAGAAACCTATCCCCAATCCTCAACCTTCCAGCCAACATCATGCTCAAAAGTCCACTTGGCCAAGTAGTTAGCAACCTGATTCAACTCCCATAGAATATGAACAAAGGACACAACCTCCAGCATAGAACTAAATTGAAGAATTAGTTGAATCACCACCGCCAACTACTAATTAATATCAGCCACCTTCTGGTCATTCACCAAATTAATTAAAATCTAAGAATTTGCTTCATAAATTACCTTTCTCCATCTTAGAGATAG
>VDFB02391451.1:0-33597 GCA_007258455.2 Sequoia sempervirens
TATTGACAATAAATTGAGCATCTTTTTCATCAGCCTTGCATTCCACTGCTTTTAGAAACATTGCCCCCTTTGGGCTCATCACAATCACATTGATAAGTGACCTAATTCTAGCATCCTTCCATCCATCACAAATGATAGAACCCCCTGATATTTTCCATGAAGCTCAAATCACCTACAATTGTCTTTCAATAATGTCTTTTTCTGTAGAGAAAAGGGTGGTACAAACCTTCTTGTAGCTTAGGCTTTTGTATCCTTTTGGTGCCTCGTTAATTGACCTAACCATAGTTGAAAATTGACGAATTTTTTTCTCGTGAGTTTTTCTTGCATTTACTTGCCAAAAACTCGGTGAGTCTGACAAAAAAACTTGACCATCGAAAAAATAGGCTTCTGCAGCCGCTAAAATGATGTGTGCCATGAAGGTTTGTGTGGCTTTGATGGTCTTAATTTGGGTTTTATTGTTAATGCAAAATGATGTACACCATGAAGGTTTATGTGGTTTTGGAGGTCTTAATTTTGGCTCTAGACCCCCACGAGGGCCGTTGCCCCTTGACCCTGCTAGGGGCGTTGCTCTTTGACCCCATTGGGGATGTTGCCCCAGACCCCCACGAGGGGTGCTGCTCCTCGACCCCATTGGGGGCATTGCCCTCAAACTCCCATGGAGATCTAGGGTCCGGTTTGATCAACTTGTCATTGGATGATGATGATGCCATAGTTAATATCTTATCAGTGTTACAAGACTTGGATTCACCTCAGACTCGACAAACTAATTTTTAACTCGGGCTTGGTGCCTAGACTCGACAAATTGAAAAACCCAAGAAATTCAGAATTTTTTAAGGATTTGAAACTTGTTTCATGCATCTTTTAATAAATAAACCTTAAAGACACAATAATCTCATCAAATAGAAGCTACTTTGATCACATACACAAGCATCATCGATCACATAAGTATAAACGCAAATTTTAGTTGAAGGAAATAACACAATTAGATATATAAATATTGTCAAATGTATACAATACTCATTGAATATGAAATCTATGACATCAAAAGTTCCAAAAAATATCAAAACAAAAGCTAGAAGTCTATGGCTCAGAGGAACCTAGATCACTCTACCCTCCTACGTGGGCATTTAAGATAGGTCCTAGATGATGATGCAGCCATGATTTCTGTTTGTGTCTTAGTGACATCCACACCAACATACAAGGTGTTTGCTCGTGCTCTATCCTCCTACTCTACCATGGCTGATGCCTCTGCCTCTCTATCCACCCGATCAACCCAATGGATGCCCTCATCACTAAAGATAGGATCCTTAGCCTCAATGATCCAATTTGATTGTGAATCAACCTCCTCTAGTGTGATGGGTGATAAGTCAGTGCCCAAAATTTGTTTGTGGTAAAGGTGAAGGCTGTAATGAACATAAACTAGATCATTCAACCTCTCCATTGACAGTATATTGCGCTTCTTGGAGTGTATGTGCTTAAGCATATACCAATTGCGCACACAATCTGAAGCACTGCATGGTTGGCTCAATACTCGAACTACAATTCTTTGAAGATTTGGTACCTTAGCATCAAATCTTTCCCACCATGCATCTAAGATGAGAAAATGAAAAAATGAATCTCATTGTCCAACTTTAAGTTTCAATATTTAATAATAATATAAAGAAAGGAAAAGATTTAATTTTTAAACTTATATTATGCCCTTAACAAATTTTTACTTGGTTGCAACTATAAAACTATTTTTTTAATAAAAACACTTAGGGCTTGTTCAACAAAAAAATCAAACACACCTAGGGTTTGTTCTTTGGTCCACTAAAACAAAATAGAAAAAAGAAATAAGAAATGTACAAAAGAAATTAAATTTTGGTTATAAAAACAAAGTAAGCCTTCAAAGTACAAGCTTACCTCTTAAATCTTGCTTGAAATCAATGGTGAGCTCTTTCCAATTCTTGGTAGACTCCTCTAGATGCACCAACAGTAGCTACAAACCTGCCCAAATGCGACTCAACCATCGATTTTTGTTCAATCTCCTTGCTGGTTTTCCTTTAATGCAAATCAATTTTGGTCCAAATCTCTTCTTTTTTCCTTCTTCTTTGGCTTGAAAATGAAATGAAGTGGCTTTTAGGGTGTAGGAGACAAATATAAAACAAAAAAGTCAAAGTGAATTGCTTTATTTATTTTGTTTTTTTGCCTTGTTTTTTGATTGCGCTATGGCTGAGTCTTTTGGTCGGGACTCCCCTAGACTCTACAAGTCTGGCGAGTACTTGGAAACCGAGCCTCCTAGACTCGTTGAGGCTGGGTCACCTTGGGACTCATAGAGTCTAGGTGATTCTCTGTGAGTCTTGTAACATTGCCTGCAATAATTAAAATTTTAATAAAATTATAAAACATAAATTATTATAAATTGAATATAAAACACAAAGTATTTAATAAATTGATTCAAGTATCTAACTTTAATAATTATAATATATATTTAATATTTACTATTTTAAATTTAATTTTACCAAAGTATACAGACTAGGAATCTATAATTATATTCTCATTAACTTTCAAAGTTAAACCTAAATTAATTATTAATTAAAAATAAAGTAAAGTAAATATATTAATAGATTATTAATAAAAACATATTAAAATTTTAGCATGTAAATATATAATAATTTAGAAGTAAAAGATAAAATTAAAAGTTTACTTTCACATTTGATTGTTTAATCTTAATTAAAAATTAAAAATTATAATAAAGAAAAATAAAAATAAATTGACTAAATATATTATATAACTATTATTAGATTCCATCAAAATTATAAATTTATAATATATTATAATTTATTATAAAGAAACTAAAAATTAAATATAAGTTTTTTAGAATGGTTTATAATACATTATAATCTTTTATAAAGAAACTAAAAAATAAATATAAGTTATTATTAGGAAACTAAAAAATAAATAAAAATTATTCAAAACCATTATAACAACATTAATGCCACATAAAATAAATTAGTTACAAAATTACATGTATTACTATTAAAATATAATTAAAATTTACAGATTTATTTAAATTTTTGTATGTTGTATTATGAGGAGGGTGGGAGGCGTGGGTGATTGAAATAGGTTAAACTTCATAAAATTGGATTGAAAATAGTGGATGGCATGGAGGGCTAAAACAATGCAAGAGTTACGTGAGTAGGTGATAAAATCCATTAAATCTGTATCCATAGGTGATGCAATCCACATCACCCAAAACACTCCAAGCACAACGTTGTCATCACATAAAAGCACTTTCTGGATTTGAACTCCTCCGAGGAAAAGCAATTTGATTCATTCTAAAGGTAGTGAAGTTCTTGATAGGTTTGGGATAGTTGATGCATTTCAATCCTTAACGTTGATTTAGAGTTGGACTTGCAATTGGCTTTTCATTTGATGAAGGTAAACAACCATTCCACAACTCTTATGATAAAAAGAGTATGGTATGTGGATAATGAAGTCCACAACAAGGGACATAAGGGAGGTTGTGACATATCGACGTAGATATCAATTTATGCAAGGAAGTGTTATGCAGGAAAAGGGTCACACATAGAAATAGGCAGGCACAGAGTTTTGTAGCCATCAAGAAAATGAACAGGCATGCTATTTAAGAGAAAAGAACGGTGTATACAAAAGAGAATGAGAGAGGGGGTTTTGAGCCCATCTGTAAAGGCCCTTGCAAAATCTGGCCTTTATTTTCTGATTTGAGCACTTAGGAATTTTGACAACACTTGTCTTGTAAACTGTCCTTGACTGGTAAATGTTTTCTGTCTTGTTTTCTCCTTTTGATATGATGATGAAATGCATAAAAGATTCAACTAAACAATGCCAAATGACTTCAATTGCAACTAGAATGAAATGCAAGTATTTTTAGATTTTTCAATGCAAATAGATGACTGAAATTATGCAAATGTGCAGCTACAGCAAATAGGTATTTTTACAGACAGATTGTATGCAAAATTCATAATGAGTTGTATTGCCAAATAAGACTCCCAACTGGTTACAAATTCTGCCAATGGTAAATGCAGTTAATCACTCATGAAGATAGATGTTTTACAGTGTCAATGACCCAGCAAAACAAGTTACTTAGCCAATACAAATTGCTGCTGTGACAGCAACTACAATTGCTGTAGATGGTTATGACTATATGCAATTCTAAATACAGAGTTTAATGCCAAATGAGAACCTGGAAAGGACGTCCTCTAGATGCCAAAGTGACTGCTCTTCTTCTCTAACAAAAATCGATCAACATTCAGACCAGCAGCTTTAAGATTGAAATACCTGGCATATAAAATAGCTGCGCCCAGTTTGCAAGCTGAAACTCCCCAAAATTGAATGTTGCTTTCAATGAAAAACTGTGATGCTGCGCCAGAAGCTCTCTCAAGGAAATACAAACTCTTTAAAGAAGCCGTCTTGCCAAAAGACTGAGATACAAATTCCTTCCTGACAGCTTTCTTTGTGTGTCAACCATCCCACAATAATCGATTAATAATCCGGCAACCAAATAATAAATTTGTCTTTCTTGAATATGCTACTCCAAGCAGCTCCCAACAGGTGAAGAGAAAGGCGATTTTTCTTTTGTCTGACTCTACCTTTGTCTTATACATGCTTGTCTTTATCCAGCTCTATTCGCCTTTTATTTGAATGACTTTCAATGCCAAGTCTGCCACGTCAGAAAAAGAAGAGGTGCGATTTTTACCAATTAAAATCTGATAAAATATCCTTCAATTATATTATCTGTCAATGAGCACACTACCGTCAACAAGCTAACACGACTTCTTCAAAGTTGACTTGCCAGCACCAAAATAATCAAACTCTTTAGTGGCTGAATATAACCGTCAAGAAGAAAATTGAATTTCTTTATTGATTGAAAATATTCAATAGAAATCTGCAAATTATTTTCTTCCAAAATCAAAATATCTAATCCTCTCCAAATTTGGTCAATGACCATTAAATTTGGAGTAATCGATCCAGCCAGAAGAAACCTCCTCTCCAAATGAAAATATTAGTTGCAACAATAAACCAGCTGTTGCAAAACAATCTAGTAAAAAATAATAACTGCAACAATACTTCAATTGCTGCAATTATGCAAACCCTCAAAAAATGCAATAATAAATCAGCTATTGCATTCAATCAAACTTCTTGGCAGAAGTGCAATAATACTTCAGCTATTGCACCAACTCAAAGTCTCCAATGAAGCACTTGTAGAAACCCTAGATGGATTCCTCCACAATCTCCAGCTAGGGTTGATCTTTTACAACCAAACCTGGTATCCTAGAGTCTTCAAACCCTCGGACAAGCAAAGCATTCAAGCTTCTACCAAAATGGTATGAAAAGAATAATCCAAGACATAAGCATGCCCAAATACTAAGCCAACAACTCCTTATAAAGATTTCTCAATGCCTTCCAAGAAGCTTCTAGAAATATTATTATTTTATTCTCTAAGTGACTTTTATAATTTACTATTTTATTTTAAGTCACTTTATTAAATTAATTAAATATAAAGTTATATTTTGATTTTAACTTATTGAAATAACTTTATAAATAATTAATTTAATAATTACTCCCTTATTTCTCCTGTTTAGCCTTCGGGAATAAATAAAGGCTAAACGATCCTCAAGGTGGCTATCGAAAAGGGGACATTACACCATCAAATTGGGCAAAAACAAATAACAAAGGGGCCTGTGTAATAACTAAGAGAGGGGCAAAACAAAGGCGCTGCATAGAAAGAAAAAGAGCAGCTTGGAGTGCCGCACCTTTTAGCAGAGATGTTTGGAAATTAATAAGAATAGATTGAAGGAAATACAGAGTAGATAAAAAAACAAAATGTATCAAGACTGAAATTAAGGGAAGGCCGTGACATGTGAGAGCTCACCAAGGGAAAAAATTGTTAGTTTTTATGATCAGATTAGATAGACAGAATTTAATTCAAAATCAGACACAATAACACAACATATACCTTGGGAAAACCCTCCACTTGAGGGAGAAAAACCCAGCAACAATATATCACTTATATATTTAATATCAATGAATGTCTCCTTTACAAAGAGGCCGATATGGAGGCCAATTAAGAGCACCACAATCTGATGCTAATACAGAAACAATATAATGCAACTTGCTGATCGCAAACTCAACCTCCTTCAATTATATCGATTTGCACTTGATGATCTTTTGATACACAAACTCGCACTTATGTATATCAAACTTATGATGAACAATGAATATGAATTAAATGAATGATCAAATGGCATTTTCATTATATACAATTCGATGATGAGAACTCAAGGGTGGCGTCTCTTCGAATACACAAGGTCGGCTATCAATGAGAAGATGTGATCCTTCAACAAATTGCCGATTATGTAGGAGGTCGGCCTCAAGCATAATAAACAAATATTAAATATTATTTAATAAAAGACGTGACTTCAAGATGAAGTTGTATCTTCTAAATGTCGGCCTCAATAGCAATGAATAAATATTAGTTAATGAAGTGCCTCTTCATTGATTATTATGTTGCAATTTAAATAGCCGTTAGGCTACAATTTAAATTGCCCTTCATGGATCAAATTGGGCTGGAAGTAGAAGCCTGATGCTGTCTTTAACATCAACAAAAATTGAATGCAGATTAGAGTTGACAGGGAGGAGAAGCCAACACAGAACGAAGGAGGATATAATGCATTGATAAAAAAAGAAAATTAGGAAGGATCGTGCTTTTCAGACGAAATGTTGAAGGCACACAAAGCATGAATAAAAGAAGAGTGCAAAAGAGACCAAGGAGAGGCCACAATGCAGAGTGGGAATAGTCAACGCTAGAGGATAAAGAAGGCGGAAACATGAAGAAAATGAGAGAGGCTGCTGCTAAAAAAAGAGGAGGATGGTCGTTTAAGAACAAAATGATGGCAGATTGGTAAATGAAAGACCACACAAGAGGACTGGAGAGATTAGAAATCAGATGTAGAGGGGTGAGATATGGGAGTGAAAAGATAAGGTCGGTGAAGAATAAAGGAGTAAAACAAAGTAAAGGGGTTGAGCAAATACGGGTGTGAATAAACTATATGGATGAAAGAAAATACATAATGCATAGCATACTAAATGTACAGAGGGAATTAATGGAGAGTTGCAAGGTAAAAGTTTAGAACAGGGTACATAGAATTACAGAGTAAAAGAAAATTTGGAAACAATGTTCAATTTGTAGATTGTAAACATTGTTATTCTATGGAACACAAAATCAATTTAAAAACATTGAGTTGCTTTGGAAGTTTAGCGTCATCCAAAATCTGAATTTGTTCACTTGGGATAAATTGATAAACTGGTAATCTTTACCTTGGATTCAATTAACAAATGAAATTGTTAAATTGAGTTGTTGTTTGGCTACGAGATAGAGTGTCTGAAGTTTTTTTCATTTGCATCAAATGGGCCAGAACAAATTATCCATAGTTTTAACTTTAGTGACTATAGATTTAACCACAAGGCCATAAATCCATAATTTTGTTTTGGATTTGTGAGTACAAGCTTAACTTTCAAAACTATTTAAAAAACATAGGTTTAAGTCACACCTGATAGCGACCTCCTTTGTGACGCATTGGTAAGTGAAAAAATTTGACCAAAAGTTTCCATGGAAAATTCCAAACATTGTACCGATTCATTTTGGCTAGGGTTATTTATATGTTTATAAAAAAAGTCAGTTTTCTTTTCATGATTTTAGGATTTTATTAAAGTTATGTTAAGATTTTAGGCTATTTTTAGGGCATTCAAATCCTTAGGATCTGGGTGCAGCTGATGATGATTTTTTTAGACGTGTAGATATGACATCCATGACATATCAACGTCATATTGTATCTGAACCCGTGTCAGGTACGGTTGTACACGTACTAGGGGAGGGAGGGTGATGTATCTTGCAACTTTGTAGAGAAGTCATCAATAAAGGAAACATAACAAATGCATCCTAAAATTGGTGCTATTGACATTGGTCCACAAACATCTGAGTGCACTAAGTTTAGAATTTCCTTCGATCTATGCTCAATGCTTGGGAAAGCAACCTTGGTATACTTGCCAAGTGTGCGTCCTCTACATACTCCCAATTGATCAATGCTGAAATTTGGAAGACTCATGACTATCTCCCCCAGAATAGGCAATGCTTTGTGATATAGATGCCCCACCATCTTGTGGCATAACTCATATGGATTGTCATTGTTATGAACTAGAGCTAGAACTAGTAACTTGTATAGATCGCCTTTTCTAACCCTATTGGTTGTGTAATATCTAGGCTAGATTCTTTTGGGCTAATAAGGACTTGTTGAGTCTTGAATTCAAATGCATAGCTCTTATCTTGCAAAATTGAAGTTGAAAGCAAATTCTTCCCAAGATTAGGAACAAAAAAACTTCATCAAAATCTAAAGAGTTACTTTATTGTAGTTGAAAGGGAATTGTACCAACTCTTGCTATTGAATACTTGGCATCGTCATTGAGCTCAGCTTGAATTATGTTTGTTGAAATTGATAATACACGCTTGGGCTGATGTCATATGTCTAGATTCCCCACTGTCCACACACCAAGCATCCCTTGGAATTGTGTTGGAAAAAAGACAAGTTACCATTGAGAAATCCTTTTCAAACTTAGCAGAAAATTTGTTCATTTGAATTTCTGTAGAGGCTGTCACTTCCTTCTGTTGCTGCTCCCCTTTGTCCTTCTTGTCTGGACACTTTTATGGATAATGACCAAATTTATGACAAATGAAGCACATGATTTTACTCAAATCCTTCTTCTTTGGCTGTGAGAATGAATCCTTATCCTTTCCCTTACCTTTGTTGTGCCCTTTTCCTTTACTTTTCTTCTTTTGTCCAAAGAGGGCTAAATTATCGTCACCACCTTTCTTGCTGGCTTTTGACTTCATTTGAGTTTCCTCTTGGATAGTGTCATCCCATAGTCTTTCAAAGAAGTTCTTTGTCTGTGAGGATGAGTCCTCATCCTTTCCCTTACCTTTGTTGGTCCCTTTTCCTTTACTTTTCTTCTTTTGTCCAAAGAGGACTAAATTATTGTCACCACCTTTCTTGCTGGCTTTTGACTTCATTTGAGTTTCCTCTTGGATAGAGTCATCCCACAGTCTTTCAAAGAAGAAAGATCCCCTTAGGCACAAATAGCCTCTACAAATGCTTGCCATGAAGATGAGAACCCATTCAATGCCAATTTTACTAGTTTTGCATTTTCAACCTTCTCCCCAATTGTTGCAAGTTGGTCATAAAGCTGTATAACCTTCATTAGTTAACTGATAATCGAATCTGATTTAGTCATCTTTATAGATCTGAGTTTATTTTATAATATCTTTTTCTTGTTTATGTTCTCACTTTGGTAAAGACTAACCAAAGCATCAAACATCTCCTTGGCTGTTTTTCTTTTCAGATAAATGAGGAATAAAATTATCTTTTACCACATCCATGATCATCTGCTTGGCCTTTACCTCTTTCTTTTTATGAGTCGCCAACTGTTGTGAATTTGTAGTTGTTTGTACCTCATCTTTTATGATATCCTAGAGATCATTCTCTTTCAACAACAAAGTCACTATCTTTCCAAGTAAAGAAATTTAATGTGCATCTTCCAATCTATATTCAAATCCGAGGCTAGTTGATACCATTAAAAGTATATATTTTTCTTTCACAAAACTCCCAGATCTAGAAAATTAAATTGCTCAAAAGATTTAAGATAAATACCTATAAAATTTTTCCCTACTCACAGATTTGTAAACCTTAGCAGAAAAATGTGGGTGTATTTTCTCAAGGCAAAGTCACAAGTATTTAATGAATTTCAGAAGTTTAAAGCATTAATTGAAAAAGAGTTTGGATGTCAAATCATCTCTTAGGACAAATAATGGGGGTGAGTTTTTTTCCAACCAGTTCATCGACTTCTATGCAAAACACGACATAATGGGGGTGAGTTTTGTTCCAACCAATTCACCGAATTCTGTGCAAAACACCACATTAGACGCCAACTTACCACACCCTATACCCCTCAACAAAATAGTGTTGTTGAGTGAAGGAATTGTACCATCACAGAAATGGCTCGCTGTATGTTGGAGAACAAGAATGTTCCCAAAAAATTTTGGGCTGAGGTCGTGTATACTGCAGTATACCTTCTTAATCGGTCTCCCACACAAGTTGTTAAGAAGATGTCCCCAGAGGAAGCATAGTATGGGAGGAAACCAAAAATCACCCACCTTAGGGTTTTTGGTTTGACTGCATATGTTTGGTTTCGAGATGCCAAGAGAACCAAGCTGGATTCCAAGAGCTAGAAGTTGATGCTAATAGGATACAGTGACAATCACAAGGCCTATCAGCCGATTGATGTGGCTACTGACCGTTTGACATTCAATAGGGATGTTGTGTTTGATGAAGAAGGTGGGCCCATTTTTCTCCCTTCTCCCATCAAGAGTCCTAACAATTAGCCTCTGAAGACCAAGGATTTGGGAGCTAAGCCTTCAGTAGCTCCACCTAAAGGGAGAGATTTTGATGCTTCAAACATTGTAAAATCTCCCAGATAAGATCCTCTATTAGCAGGGAGGGACTTTGATGATTCTAACATTGTGGAATCTCCTAGGCAAGATTCTGTATCAACAGATTTTCCTAAGGATAATCTGGATCAACATCCAGATGGTATTATTCTAAACAGCCCAAATCATGATGATGCTCATTTTGATTTGGAAGCTGATACATCTCCTCCTCTTCCTAAGTGGTGGGCGAAACTCATTGGTGATGTTCACGATGATGAGCTTGTTGAGGGACGATCGTCTAGAGGCAAGAGCAAAAAGAACACAGTAAACTTTGCTCTTATGGCCAACATTCAGAGTGTTTATGAGCCTCAACTGTATTTGGAGGCCAAGGGTAAACCTGAATGGGAAAAGGCTATGGATTCTGAGCATCATAGTCTTTTGAAGAACAACACATGGGTTTTGTCAGATCTTCCACTAGGGAAGAAAACCCATTGGCTGCAAATGGATCTACAAGGTCAAATACAAGGCTGATGCAAACCTTTGCTCCTACAGCAAAGATGAGCACTATCCGACTTGTCCTAGCCATGGCAACACAATTTGGCTGGAAGGTCCACCAGATGGGTGTGAAAAGTGCCTTCCTCAATGGAGATTTGGAGGAAGAGGTATACATGACCCACCCTCTTGGTTTTAAGGTTGTAGAACAAGAGCACAGGGTATGTAGTTTATTGAAGGCTCTTTATGGCCTAAAGCAGACACCTAGGGCATGGTACTTGAAGTTTGACAAGTACCTGGTTGCAGAGGGGTTTCATAGGAGTCCCTTAGATGCAAAATTGTATGTCAAGAACACTACTAGTGATATCATCCTTCTTGTCATCTATGTGGATGATATCATCATTACTGGCAATAGGTTTGTTGTACCCCAAAATTAAAATTTTTGTTACACTTATACATTTTGAAGAAACGAGTAAAAGTCTTGTCAAATCAGTCAAAAGGGTCAAAATTTGGGTGTGCATGTCTTGCATGAGGGGTTAAAACGCAAAATCTTCAAAATCTAACGATCTGGGTCTGCTTAGAGCAGCGTAACCTACAAAACCCAGATCTCAGTTTTTAATCCCTAAAATTTAGGAAAATTGTTATTTTTAGAAATTTTCTAAAATTAGTAACGTTTTCTGGGTTTTTCTGGGTTTCTTGGGAAATTGATACTGGCAAAACTTTCTAAAAATAGAAAGTTTCTAAAAATAGGAAGTTTCTAAAAATAGGAAGTTTGTCCGCCAGGGTCCAAACTGATTTTGATTGGTTCAAAATACGTCCATATCAGGCTGGTTCAGTCGGAATCTCAAAATAGTCAATTTTACTCTAGTGGGTCTAATCTGCTTTTTCAGAAGCATATCTGGAGCTCCGAGGTCATCAATGGAGGTCATTCAGCTACCAGGTGTCAGATTCAACGTTCAAAGCATTCGACAGAAGGCGAGATGATGAACATGCACGGAGAACGAGAAAGAAAATTGGAAATGCATAAAATTTTTCTAACACTACTGAGTTTGGGCGCCCCTGTTGAAGAAAGGCGCCCACCTTTTTGGGGCATCATATGATAAAATTAGGGTTTCAAGTCTCCAGTCAATGTTGTTCAATTCCCTGTCAGCCTCGCAACGAATTTAGCGGTGCAGTCAACGGATCACTCAGTCATCTGGAATTCAGCATTGAACAGGGGTATTCAAACTGACGTCAAAACGAGGAAAGTTGAAAATATCAAAATTTGACTAAGTGTTGAAATTTTGGGCGCCCCTGGTGAAGAAGGGTGCCCAACTTTTTGAAGGGGCAAATCCAACAATTAGGGTTTGTCAAAGTGCTCAATCTTTTCAGATTCCGCCCAGCTTCGCGATGCCTGTCTTCGTCAGAATATTCAACTGGTCGTCTTCCAACAAAATCAGATCAAAGACGAAGGTACAAAATGAAGATTTCAAACTTGAAGATGAAAATTAGTAAAAAATGGCTAAGTCTGGTAAAAGTGGGCACCCCTGGTGAAGAAGGGCGCCCAAGTTTTCAAGGGGTCAAACGAATGAATTCACAGAAGAGTGTCTAACGTGATCTCTTTGCAGTTGATCCAGCTTTCAAACGGGATGTCTAGCACGCCTATCGGAGCTCGCAGTCACAAGATACGAGGAGCCGAATGGAGGGTCCAACAAGAGTTGAATTTCAAAGTTCTGAAGCAAACACAGGAAGGTGAAAATTTGATTAAGTATGGATGAAATGGGCGTCCCCAGTCAAAAAAGGCGCCCAAGCTTTTGAGAGGTAAAAATTCACTTTTCGACAAAATCTCTCCTAGAAGACCCCTCCTCATTCTTCGTCAGCTTCGCGATGAGCTCAACCGTCAGTCGATCCGACGCCCGAAACACCAGATTCGGCGAAATCATCTGTAGAAGAGTTAATGAAGAAATTGAAGATCAGAAAAATGGCTGACACTGTGAAAGTTCGGAGCCCCTAGAAGGAAAAGGCTCCCATGAATTCAGAGGTCAAGATCATGTTTTTAGCCAAAGGCTCCTCCAGAACATCCTTCTCAGAATCAGTCTGGCTCTGCGATGAATCTTTCAGCTCGCCTATCGGATCAATCTAGAAGCCGGAGATCAAGGTCAATCCAGGGGTCAAAATGGAAGAAAAGTTGAAAATTCTTAAAAAATGGTTAAGTCTGGAGAAGGTTGGCGCTTGCAGCCAAGAAGGGCGCCCAACTTTCAATGCCTTAGTAGAATTTTCAAAGTTTTCAAAAGATTCAAAATTGCAAGTTGAAGTGAATGTCCAAGTTCGTTGCATGAGAAGGTTTTAGGGTTTACATGGATTAAAACAAAAGAAAGCAAAACTATTTCAAGCCCTAAATCTATTTAAGACGTCTCTTCCATTCAGTTTTCATCATTTTTGCAGGTAGCATTCAAAGAAGAAAAGTGGAGCAGCAACTTTGAGGTTTTATTTCAAGATTCAAGAGCCCAAGGTTGCTGATTTTCATAAATAATTTTCAGACCAGCAACATAAGATCTTGCTTTTTCATGCTTTTTCATCCAGAAGATCAAATTTTTGAAGGAGAAGATCAAAGATTTCAATTTTCAGCCTTTTGGGTCTGCTCAACTCGTTCTTCTGAAGAATTTTTCAAGAAATTTTCATCAAGTTGCAGCAGTTGCTTTTTCGTTGCATGTCAGTGAATCCTCAGTGCATTCAGTTTTCAACCATCTGGGTCCTTTTCAATCAGTCTTCTGAAGAAAACCCATATCACAGCTTTTTTTCAAGAAAATTTCAAAACCTAGGGTTGGCTGCTTTTCGATCGAACGCCGTGGTTTTGCAAATCTAATCAATGGTCCATTTCTAATCTTGTTCAACAAAACCCAGTGCTAGCTTTTTTCGAGAAAATTGAAGAAATTAGGGTTTGCTGCTTTTTCGTTAAAATTCAAGATTTTCAAAACGATGATCTGGGTTGTCTTGCAAACGAAGTCCTGAGCAAAACCCATATCTCAGAAAATTCCAAAATTTGTCCGTTTGAAGATGAAAAACCAGCATTCTAAAAATAGAAAGTTGCTCAAGACTTGTCTGAACATAGGCGAGTTTACAGTCATTCTTCAAGGTTTTCAATATGGAGTACACTCCCGTCGAGTTTAAGATCAAATCAGCGCTATGTCAAAACTTCATCATCTCAGCTGAAGAACGAGAGAAGGTGTGATATGAGAAAGAGGAAAGGTATCGGAAAAGAGTGTTGCAATACTCTTCTGATGGAAATCAAGAGAGGTGTCAGAAGCATAAAGTTGCAGAGTTGCCAAGTTATCAATTAGTGAGTCATCTTTTTGGGCAGCGATGTTTTGCAAGAATAGAACTCATGAAACAGTTGAAGAAGTGAAAGATTCTCTAAGGGCGAAGAGATCTTGGAGAATCAGAATATTGCCTTAGTTGGCATAGATGCACCGAACCGGGACACTGTTTCTAATTTCCTAGCGGATGTGATCGAGCTTTAAAGCAGCTTTCTTCTAGAAGCTTTCTTTCTATTCTTGGAATGATTCTTATCCATTCTTTGAGGATAGAAAAGAAGATAAGATGTAATAGTTGGCGTTTCCCGCTTTTTCTGCTTTCTAGGGTTTTAGATGTTATCTCTTTCTAGATTTAGTAATAAAGCTTGCTTGCTGAGCAAGCCCTAGATTGTGAAAGCAAGGAGATTTTAGGGTTCCCTACCCTTCTTCTATAAATAAGAGCCTTTGCTCATTAGTTTCTTTAGCCATAGTGATAACAAAACGCGAGCCTATTTTGCCTTCTATTTGTTATTTCAAGTGTCGCTCAATTGTGTTGTGATAGCAAATTGTTGAGCCTCTTTAGCCAACAAGGAGTTAGTGTGATTGTTGTTTCTATTGTGTAAGAATAAGATTGCAAGCCTCTTTAGGCTGCAATTTCTTATTCCATGGCATGTTAGAAGTGAGTTTTGTTCCAGAAGTTCGAGTAATAAAATCATGAGCCTCCTTTGCCTTGATATAAAATCTCTGATTTCCGTTATTGGTGTTTTACTTTTATGATCTTGATTTCAACTTTACATTGAAGTGTGTAGATGTTCGAGAAAGAGTTTATCGAAGTATTTTGTCAGAAATCTACCTTGTTCATTTCTAGTTTCTCTTGCTCTTTATTACTTGAGAAGTTAGAAACGTCTTTAGTTTAAGTTAGTCGAGTTGAAGTTCTTAAATCGAAAATCTCAAGCGTTTTTTTTATAAACCTTGTGCTCTAAGCTGATCAAAAGATAGGCAACTTAGTTTTAGTTTACTTTCTTGAATACCATCAGCAAGAGGGAGCTTCCCCTCCTAATTTGAAGAGCAGTTTATCTGTGCATAGCTGTCCGTTTCAAATACGCATTCCAGAGGTGCGAATTTAAACGCCAACAAGGTTACATTTGATTGAATAGATCAAGTCAAATTTGTGGCAGGTATTTGAGATGATGGACTTGGGTCTCCTACACTATTGTCTTGGTGTAGAAGTTTCTCTGACACTGGCAGTATCTTCATTTCTCAGTCGAAGTATGCCAAGAGTTTTTTTGAAAAATTCAGGATGGAAGATTGCAAAATCTCATCCACTCGTATGGAAAAGGGGCTGAAACTTTCAACCAAATTAGACTCACCAGTGGTAAATGAGTCTGCGTTCAGGCAACTTGTGGGCAGCCTTATCTATCTTACTTCCGCTAGACCTGATCTTAGTTTTGCTGTGAGTTACATTTCTCATTTCATGATTGCTCCTATGTAATGTCCCCATTTTCGATGTCCTTCTTTGGGCTAGTTTGGTTCTGACTCACTATTTTTAGTAAGTACTATATTTTGTAATTGGTCCTAGCAGCAGTGCAATGTAGGGTTTCTTGTTTGGGCAGTGCGTGGATGTTGTCCGATGAGCTTTAATGTTTTGGCCAGTTTGATATTTAGTGAGTACTTACTATTTTTGGTAGTTGCTATTTATCAGTGTTCCATGGAGTTTCTTAACGAGGACGCGTCCCTTGTCGGGGACAGGGGGGACCAAGGGTCTAAGTTCGGGAACAACGGGGCAGGGGGGTGGCGTTGATATACATATAGTACTTGAAAAACTAGTTATAAAAAAATGTTTAAGAATTACATTTCAAATTAAACTTTGGCAAATTAGTAAAATTGCAAAATTGCAAATACTAACATTTTAAATACTTGAATACTATTACTAAAAGACTAAAAGTAAATAAAATTTAACAAATGAAATTGTCGACTTTGAGATTTCTATGATATCAAAAATACGATATCATAATATCATGTCATAAAGATGATTACAATGAGTACACCCAAGGCACAAAGTTTCATAAATTTTAAAGATTAAAAAGAAATAGGAACACTTTTTGATGTTGTCTAGTGCGGGAGATGCCTAGGCATTCCTGAGATGCTTGAGGGACGACTAGGCGTCCCTGAGACGTCCAGACGTCTCTCCCATCCTTGCGAAGTTTCTGAAGTCTCGGCGGAGGTGGTGGGGTGACATTTCCCACCCGTTCCCATGTCCTAGAGACGCCCCTATCTTCGAAATTGGTGGATTTAGGGGGGCACGTCCCTGTGGAACACTGCTATTTATAGTAAGTCTATTTTGGGAGACTGGTCTTAGACCCATAGTGTTTTTAGCAGTGTTATTTCTATGGTGGCGTTGGAGAGCCTAAGGTTGGATTATTTAACATTTGTTTTTTATTACTCAAGTTATTTTTATAAAATAACTTTATAACTTAAGTGAGGGGATAGGTGTTCATCGAAAAGTACCTTGGTGCCTAATGAGATAACTTAATGTTGTTTTAGAAGGCTGAATAAGGCAAAATAGTTTCCTTTTGAGCAAGGACGCCTCTCTTGAGAAATATTTGATAATGTTTTAAAGTGTAAAGCAAAAAATTAAAAAGCTAGAAAGGGTGTTGGATTTTGGAGGGATAAAACATTTCAAACCTAAAGTTGCCCTAATTCCCTCTCACTCTGTATAAAACTTCACTTTGGCTCTCATTTGGTTATGTTCTTTTGGACAACTTAACATAATGTTGCTGGAATGACTCTAGAGTACTCGGGCTGCGTGTTGAGGACAAAAACTCTCATTGTATTGGGCTGATTTTGGTGGTGAAAGATCCACCCTAGTCAGATTTTGAGTGGTTCCATCTAGGGATCACACAGTGCTTCAACAGAGTTCTGATTTTTAGGGTTTGATAGGTGAAGAATGAAGATTTATATGGTGTTTTGATTTGGGTTTGTGGGCATTAGTGTGTTTTGGAGTTTGAAGCTTGGGAAGTGTTTTTGGAGTTTTCTTGAGGTCTGAAATACCTTTTCAGGAGTTCAGTAAACTCAGTTTTGTCAATGGCTGAAGGTTGAATCTGATTGTAGCTCTTTGGGTGGCTGGCTTTTCATTCCGGGTATTTGAGCGTTGGTTTTCACCAGTCTTGGCGCCAACTTTCTAGCCATAGTTCAGGAGCTATTGTGAAGACCTGATTTTTAAAGGCAAAATTGCCCTCTTCAGGGCCGTACCATTCTGTACCATCAAGATTGAGGGTTGCTGATGTAAAGTCCTCATAATCAGACCATTTTCAATGTTGGTGTTGCTGCTCCTAGGCTTGGGAAATCAAAGGTCATGGTTCGATCTCTTTGAGAGGTCTTTGGAGCTCTTATGTACTGATCAGCTGCTGATATAAAGCAAATACTAGGTCTGAAACACTCTTATGATTGCTGCTGTTTAATCTCAGTCACCTCATACATTTCCAGGTGTGAGAACTTTATGTATTTTCATTGTAATTGCTGCTGTTTATTAGAGTCTCTATAAAAGGGTTAAGACTTCATTACTGTATAGCATACTGTACATGAAATACACCTATATTAGATTTTCAGTGTGCCCAGATTGCATATGTATAAGGCTGTGACTATTTCCTGAGTTTGTATCTGAGCTTGACAGCCAATTGTAATGGTCTGAAATTTAGTTGTGTTCCTTCATGTACTATTCTACCAAATGCAAGTGTTGTAGTGTGAAATCAATTATCAGAATAGTAATGTATCTCTTTTGAAGTTTATTATTTTGTTATGCAAAGCAATGAGTTAAATTTGATAAGAAGGAACATCTATCAAACTAAAAACACTGAGCAAAACAAAAGAATCATCATACAAAGTTTTTTTCAAAAAAACAGTGGTGGTCATTACATCCTAAGGTGGAACATTGGGTTTCCGAGAAGCGAGTATTGTGATATGTCAAAGGGACACCTGACTTTGGCATTCTGTATAGCAGATGCAAAGATCCTAGACTGGTTGGCTTTACAGACTCAGATTGGGCAGGTTCAGTTGATGATAGGAAGTCCACTTTTGGGTATGTTTTTAGTCTTGGTATAGGTGCAGTTACATGGACAAGCAAGAAGCAATAGGCAGTTGCTCTTTCCTCGACCGAAGCAGAGTATCAGGGAATAGTTAAGGCAACATGTGAGGCAGTATGGCCTTGGAGGATGCTTGCTAACATGCAAATGTCTCAAGCAAGGCCTTCACCCTTGTTTTGTGATAATCAAAGGGTTCTCAAACTTGCTAAGAATCTAGTCTTCCACGAGCAAACCAAGCACGTTGAGCTTCCCTATCACTTCATCAGACAACTTGTTGAAGATGGCTCTGTGATGTTGCAGTATGTTCCAATTGAGGATCAGACTGCAGACATTCTCACCAAGTCTCTCAATCCGGATAAATTTGTAAAATTTCGAGATAAGCTTGGTGTAGTTAGTAGGATGACCATTAAAGGAGGGTATTAAAGTATTATTGTATTATTTAATGGCCAGCTTAGCTTTTAGTTAGTCACTAGTTTACTTTCAGTTAAACTAGTCTTCTTCAGTTAGCTTTTAGTAACTTTCTGTTATTTACTTTTGTTAACGACTGTTTCTTTTTAGAAACATCATCTTGTATTGTATTATTTAAGGAGCTTTCATCTCCTTTGTAAATAATGAATATCAAATATCTATTATTATTTCAAACACCACATTTAAACCATCACACTATGCTAATTCTAGCTCCAAATTTTGACAAGGTTAGTTCATATTTGTTGTAGAAGGAATGGCAATAAGAACTAATGAGTGGAGTTACTTCGAGGAGTCGAGAAAGTACAATTGCTGCACAATCTCAAGGTACAAACCACAGTCTCCTTTCTTCCACTTCACAATCATTTTGATAGGACAATGCTTCTATTGTCAAAATTCTAAGGAGGTCAAGACAAAAGCAACTATCATGGCACCATTGACAAATGTACCATCTAATTTATGGTGTGTTCCAATGCGTCAGCCTTTGGGTGGTTCTTCTCCACTTGTGTATCAATAATGCAAAATTGAAGGTGTCTCCACTTTGATTGAGGTTCAACACACTCAAAGTTTGTCTCTAATCAAGACTTCATATTTGCAACAGTTGCCTATTATGCCTTAGAGGCCTAAGTGTTACTTTAAAGGAGAGCTCGATGTTGGAAATATTGTTGTCATTGATGTCAAAGGAGAGAAGTGTAAATCACTGCCATCACATTGTTGCTGTCAAAGAAATAATTTGTATGCTTAAATGTGTGAAGGCGGAAAGCCACTATTTGTAACTTCCAATGCAATCATTATCATCAACATCTAGTTTTGGCTGACCCTCATCTAGTCTTGGTGCCCAATGCAATCACTAAGCGCTGGAATTATTATTTTTAATGGGCCAATACATGAGACATTAAGTATAATTTAATTTATGTGTAAAAGCTGGTCGACCCACTTGGTGAAACTAAATTAAATTTTTTATTTTCAAATAAGGCCAACCCTATTGAGTGAAGAGGCATGAATGGGGTATAAATAGAAGTCGAAGTGGAGGTTAGAGAGTATGCACTAAACGAAATATCATTCAGATTTATTACAGCAGAGCAGATTTATTACAACAGACCTTTGAGGAAGAAGAGCACATGTGAAAACTGAAAAGCATTGCAAGCAGATTTTCCTGGAGTTTCAAATGGTCATCATCCATCGAAGAAGCTATATTCAAGAAGGCATAATTTTTTTTATTTGGAGGTTGGTGCCTCCTAATAGAAGAGATTGGTGTCTTGCTAATTTGGTGCTTAGTAGTGGGGATTGGTGTCTATAGAGTGTTGGTGCCTACAAAAGATTTGTAAGAGAAATTTATTTTTGTGACTGGATTTGGATAGTCGATCCAAGCAGTCTTTCTTTGTGGTTTTCTTCTGAAAAGGTTTCCACGTAAATCTTGTGTCTCTTAGTTGGTAGATCTTGTGTGATTGCTATTTTTTCGGTTGTCAGATTTTTAAAAAGTAAAATTTTATCTTATACTGATTCACCACCTCCCCCCCCTAGTATAAGTGTGTGCGCTCATCATTCAATGATTTCACCAAACTAAAAGCATTACCTTGAAACACAAGCAAGCAAATTGAAAACTCTGCAGCAGTGCATGTTCACTATGTTCTTTCTTCACACTTGTCTTGTGTGCTTGTTGTCAGGAAGGTTGCTTGTGTGGATAGTCCTTCCTGTTTTTGCACATTTCAAAGGGCATGTTGTAATTTAATGACTAAACCTCTAGATCCTTTTGGTTTAGTCATTAAGGGGGTATTATAATATAAAAATTATGTAATAAAGTGTATTCACAATTCAGTGTACCATATTTAAGGTTGTTGTAGTAGTTGTAGTTGTTGTAACTCTTAATGAGCCAGTTGTATTGTCTTGAAATATGGTAGTTGTACCATTAAATATGGCAGATGTAATGGCACTTTTCTAAATCAATATAATGTCGTTCCTCCTCTTTGTGTAGTGAGCCATTCAAATTAATTTCTCTCATCTCATTTCTCTGCATTTACTGACAGTTAAGAGCCCTAGCTTTAGGGCGAAATTAGGTATTGAGGCACTTTTTATTTTTAAAAATGTTAAAAGAATTTTTTTTTCATGTTTTTTTGAGAGGGTGGCCATAGGTATGTCTGAGTTTGTTTGGGTCTGGCGTAGGCACAAAAGGACCTATAGAAAACTGTGTCTAGGACAGATCCTGGGCAAACCCTAGGCCAAGCCTAGAGATTTGCCATTGATATTGATATTGAAAAAGATCGAAATGGCTGTATTATGAAGTCAACACTCTAGTCCACGAAAACCGTGGAGGACTGGGGAGAGGAGTGTAACTAGGCTGCTATGTCTGGCCACATGAGTAATAAAAAACGTTTGGCAGTTAGATGCCGAATAAAGCTAATATTGGCTTGTAGGATAAAGTTAGCAATTTTCACTTCTTGTAAAAAGACAATGTGAAAAGCGCCGGACTTGTGGACTTTACAGTATATTTCTATTGAGGTTGCTCACAAATAGTGCACAAGAGCATATTCAATGTTCATTGGACATCTGTGTTCAAGTACATTCTCACGCAGTGCTCTAAACCTTGTAACAGCTCAAAGCTATTCTGGACAAAGACCCATTTTTAAAATCACCAACATTTAACATAGTATTTGTTATTTCAAATGATCACTTTTGTCGTTAGATGCCTCACCACCTATTGAGTACAAAAGTGCTTGGAGAGTGTAGGGAAGGACTGCCATTGGTTGTTCTGCCAACCGTGGCTGAGAGGGGAATAAAAGAAGATACATTATTCATTTTCAACAAAGGTGTGCTTAAAACTTGTGAAGGTGACATGCTTGCAGTGTATAACACACAAAAAGGTTTGAGTTACTGTGGCTGGATACAGTGCCATTTTTGGCACATATACTTCTGAGGAACTAAGATTTTGTGCAGGGACCTTGGAGTGTTTTAACCTTGTTGAAAACAATAACGAGTTTGCATTATGTGGTCTAGCTGAATTATGTTAACTGTGCATGTGCCTATGCTTTAAGTTTTTAACATGTCCATCTAAGCCCTTTAGAAGAATACACATGATAATTCTCAGTAGAGTTGCATTGTTTGTGCATAATGTCCTATACTCGAGGAATAGAAACCAGGAGGATGTCTATTCTTCTAGATTAATGTCTGGCTTAAACATGTCTTTGCATTTGAACATCGCAAGTATCTTTAACTACCTGATGTTATAGTTTGGCTCACTCAACTTCTGGGCATCAAAGAGCATTAGATACTGCAAACTTGCCAGTGAGTGTCATCAATCAAAACCCAAAACCAATTTAGACACCAAAAAGAGGACCTCAGCTGAAACCCAAAGAGCTATTCAACAACAAAAATAAAGACAAACACTTTATGACACCAAAGTTCCAAATTCTAATATCGGAATATCCCTTGTGGCTTTTCAGTAAAGCCTTAAGAATCAATCAACAGAAGTTTTAACTACCTTGGTTTGCTTTTATCTCTATTGATTGTGTGCAAAGGCATATAAATGTCTAAACATAATTTGAAATTCTGTCTGTATCAGTGATGGCTTGCTGGCTATGCCCATGTTCTGCACTTTGATGTCCTGTTTGTGTCTTTGTTGAGCTCTGTACAACTTGTCTGACTTATGTGTGGCTTCCTGTTCGGCCTTGCTTTTATGTGTATGAAGGATTGAATTTTAAAGCTTTAGTGCTTAGAGGTATTACTAAGAGTCTAAGTTAAGTTCAATCAGAAAACTAAAAGGTTCTGAGAAAATACATTCCTGGGATGTTAAGCAATAGAACTAAGTCTGTCAGTAAGCAAAGAAGCTGGAACCTAACCACACTTTGTGCCTTTTAGCAATAGAGGAAATTGGCTAAGAACTGTATGCTGGATTATATGGATATTTCCAATTCATCTTTAAACCAAAAACAGGATCATGGCTTATGCTCACATCAGGTCTTAAAGACAGAAAAGAGCACTTGATAAGGATTCTATTGACACTTGGACTGGATTTTGAATACAGGAAACTAGAATTAAAATATGATATCCTACAGCTTTCATTATTGCCAAATGTTTTGTACTGTTGAAAATCATTTCAAAATCCTTGAAAAGTTGGCTGCTGCAAACGCCTAGATCTAATAGTTATGCTTCATATTAGATGATCATCTTGACTGTCCTTTCTACGCTTTGTTTTAATTGCATTGTCACTAACAGGTATGGGTGTGCAGCTGCCACTATATAACATATGTGTGTTTGGGAGTATTATTTGCTGCAATTGAGCCTTCTTCCTTGTTTCCTTTGGCTTTCCTGCTGCAGTATGCTTTACAAGGTTGTTATTTCTGCTTTCATGGTTTAACATCCTGAACATAGGTTTGCTACATATTTTGACAGGATTTTTATGCTAATTCTAATTATTGTTCTTTCTCTCAAGCCTGTGGATGGGAAAGCAACCTCACTCTAAAGTACTGTTAATAAAATTAAATGCCCATTTTATTCCATTACTCAAATGCAGGATTTTGGAATTGTGGCTTATCAGATGTGGTCCTTAAGATTATGTTATTACAATTTTCTATTGAGTGCCATTTTGTGGCTTATGTGTGTTCTTGCAATTACATTCTTTACTTTTTTTGGCATTTGTTAGCTTACAGGGGAAGCTTTCATGAATTTACCTTTTTTGGCATTTGTTAACTTACAGGGGAAGCTTTCATGATAGAGCTTTTATTAAGTGGTTGGCTTCAAAAATTGGTATTGTCTCGTGGTCATTGTGATGAATTTACTATTCATTGGGCGTTCAATTTGAGTGAGATTCTTCTTTTATTTATCCCTTTGTGTGAATTTCTTATAACTGGATGCAATTTTTTTGATTATTCCTTTTGACACATAAAATTGATTGCAATTTTTACTTTTTATGATTCTTTTTTCCCTTATTAAGGGAGATCTAATTTTTAATCTTTATATGCTAGTGGCACACTCGTCAAATGAAAGCCATGAGATGTGCGCTTGCAACTTCTTGTGCAGTATCATTCTCTCAGGGATCGAGGTTATTACTTTTACACATTCAGTTTCTAGATTTTGAATTTTTTTTTTTATTGTTGCTTTGGTATCAGCTTTCTTGTAGAGTGAATATGAATTTAGTTAATAATGTTTGACTTACCCTATTTTGCAAGTTCATGCGGTTAATGCCAGTTTTGTAAGATGATTTACTGGTAAAGAGCCCAAGTAAGATGCTACCTTGAGATATACTAATAATTAAACGTATGCTATGCAGGGTGCATCACACTTGTGTGCTCTTGATTGGGTTCCTTCTGGTAATCAAATCAAAGAAATTGTTCAAATTTATGGATACTTGGAATATGGTATAGGAGATAAGCTCATTGCTTCCAAAATGGAGGATAAAGGTGAGCTTTGCTCATGGATCCCTTTGAAAATGTTAAATTTCCTTTATGTGGTTGTTATTCAATTTTTAATATTTTATGCTTGAAATATTATCTGTTTTAACTTAAATCAGTTTAATTCAAAATGGGGAATTCATGTATGCATGTCTTGGATGGCAGATGATTTTGAGTTTGGTGGACCACCAGTGAATATTCGATCATGGCTCAAATTTGTATCTACTTGCAGTCGAGCTAGGTTTGCTATTGTATTACACATTTATGCATTTCTTGATGCCACATTTTTGTTGTGACTTATCTATATTTAATCTAGTTATTTTGCACAGAGCTCTTTTGAACTTTGTTTTCTTAGCTTAGATTTCTATGTTTTGATCTTATTTCATGAGTAAAGCTGATGCTTTACATAAAAAAATCTGGAACTGGTAGAGTGAGTGTGTTCTGTATAGTAGGTAATATCATTGTTCTGCCAATTGTTTTGGACTCTTTTTTCTCCTAAGGAGAACTATAAAATTATATACTACTTCAAATGGTATGTGGTACATATGCATGTGTAATCCTATTGAACCCTTGCACACCAGGTATACTATAGTATGGCCATCACCAAAAGGCAATCTTTTGAGAACAATTTGTGTACATTGACAGCCTACCTAACTTTTTTGTATACATCCTATTCCATAATACAATTTCCTTACTAAGTTAAAGCCTTATGAAAAATTTCTATGGTATGCTAAGATTGACCACTTGTCTTAATGTGTATATAATATATTCTTGTGGAAATCACAGTGATAACCAAATGTGTAATGGGCAAATCAATAATGTTAATGAATCATAAAATTAGGGAATCGCTAGCACTGAATTTATGCAATAGACTAGGCAAAGCATCTAGTAGTGAGATGTGTATGTTCACAGTAAAGAATTGATAGATTGGCAATGCAACATGATTTATGAATGAAATGTAGAAAGAATAGTTTAACAGTTAACTTAATAATATTACTCAATATCAATAGGTATTAAAAGAAATTATAGATGTACTTTTTGTATTTCAGGAAGAAATATACCTTAAATCTAGGGAAATTACCCTTTATCTTATTTATTTACATAAAAGTGATTTAATACAATTAGAGCAAGTTAAGTCTGTAAAAAGTACATAAGCCATATTCTCATTACTGTCAATACTATTAGACTAAGTTACCAGTTCAGGTTTGGGTTCAACAGTTCAGTTTGTGGGTTTGGGCAAATTTTTTTTGGGTTTGGGTTCGTTAATACAAAAACATATAAAAATCAGAAATATATACATATTTGCAGCAGTAATTACTTTCAAAATACACCACCATAGTAATAGTCAAATAACATAGCAAAAATACACCACCACTTTCAAACAAGTTATAAAGACATGTATCTTATGTAAACAAGCAGACCCTGGGAAAACCCTCCTACTTGAGGGAGAAAAACCCAACAACAATATACTCTTATAAATCAGAGGAAAAGTGCAGAAAACTGCATACAAATCAGGCTCTAGACAATGCCGAGTTGAAATATGCTAACCAATTTTTTTTCTTGAATTATCATAACACAAGCCAACACTACCAACTTGATTAGCGTTAGCATCAAAACTGAAATCCAAGCTTGAAAGGACTCAACGCCAAGAATGCACACTCAATCCCAAAGAAGGATAGGTGTTGTCATATGGCGGAGAAATTAAAGAACAATACTTGAAATGAAACAACTCAACGTCAAGAATGTGCACTCAAGATCCCATTGAGGGCGAGGTGCTAACATATGACGGAGTTATTAATTAAAAAACTGAAACAATAGGCGGATAACCAGCCATGAGAATTTCCACGCTACCACTTGAACAGTGGGGGGAAAACATTACAATACAAAACTAATTCATCCGCTGTGGCGGGCATCCACTTATGAGTGGGAATTCGCCACTTTACAGTGGGTGACTAAAGAGAGATTAATTGTTCTTTCTCCACACTGGCGGTAAACCATCCAGGGGTTACAAATGTATGAAATTATAACAAGTAATTGCAGCAATAACAATGGTTGGATTAGTACTACTAAATCTCAACCTTACAATCAAGGAATCTGCAAATACAAGTATTACAATGATAGAGAATAATGCTAAGATGTAAAGAATGAATGCTTTACAATGTTTATCCCTCAAAAGATGAAGTAAAGGCCAAAAACAGCAAACTAATGCAATCTGATATAAAAATCTGAGTTCTGGAAATTCTGATCAGCAAATAGAAAACACCATGAAATGCTCATAACTTCATCAATATACCTTCAAATTGACTGAAACCTTTTGCAAAGGCTCTCTAGGAGAATGGCGCCCAAGAACAAGTCATAAAACAGCATCAAATCCTCCTCATTTATTTGGCATGAAACCCAATGTGCTCTAAGAAGGTACGGCCTGGCTGGAAGGGCGATTTTGCTCTTAAAAATCAGGTTCTTTGAATTTAAATCTCATCTTCTATGAGGAGGGTTGCCCAATGTCAACAATCATGTAGCACAAATGCCCAGAATGAAATAAAATTTACTCACAAAGCTGTATACAAAATTCACTTTCAGCTGTAGATGAACCAACAACTCAAAAATGATAATAAACTCCAAAATTCTTCAACAATAGGCTCAATCTGCTAGTCTGGATGAGAAGCAGCAATAAAACCAATTAGGTGTTGTCTTTCAAACACGAAATTGATTGGAATCTAGGAGGTAAGCATCCCTCGAAGAAATAATCACAATTTCATTTCGACAGCATAACTTTAGCAATTAACAATGGATAATCAGCTCTTCAAATAGCAGCAATATATAAGTTTCAATTGGCAAATGAAGCAACAAGAGACTCTTCAAATTCCAAGAAGTTGAATCACTTCAACTTCCAAAAGGGACGCCACTTTAAGCATTTCACTTTCTGAAATATTAAAATATCATTCAACTTCCCCTTTAGGCATCCATTTCATATTGCAACAATAAAGTATTTATTAAATAATTAAATGCTCACTTGACCCCTTTATGTCCCCTTCTTTAAAACAACTTGAAGTCATCAAGCCTAGGCGTGGGGTACAATTTCAAGACATGAAAATTGACTAAATCTGAAACTTAGTCCAAGAAGATAACCAAATACAATGCCCAAGCTGCAACTGATGAATTGCTAAAAATAGCAAACTGACAAATGCCAAACTGAACCAAGTTGATGATGATGCTTCTGCCAAAAATGAACTTACTAAAAATAGCAATTGCCAAAAATAGTAAGTTAACTTCAAAACCATCAGAAAGTCAAACTGAACACTGAACTGCAAAGGATTGATTTGCTGCTAGATAGATACTGCCAAAAGATAGACTTGCTAAAAATAGCAAACTGCTATAAATAGTAAGTCTGCACAACATCCCCTGAACGCCAACTGAACAGAATCTGAAAGAGGAAACCCTAGTTTTCTACTTCAGCTTAGCCTACGGATTTCCGGAAATAGGCTAAATCCAAAAGAAGAGTGTATGGCCAAAATGGGGACATTACACGAGTCTAATACAATGAATAGAGACACTTCTCCACAAATGATGACACTTCTTTTAGAGTCAAATCTGCTGCTAAGAATGGCGAACTGCTGCTGCTGCTGAAGATGCGAATTGGAGAGTGAATTGATGATAAAATGAGAGGACTCTATCCTCTATAAATACCAAACTAGGCGGCCTTCTCTCTAGGGCCGACCTAGAACAAATATATTTTATTTATAAAAGATGAAGGCCGACCTGCCTTGAGCAAGATATAATTAGGAGAAAATATCTCCCGCCGCTACAACCTTAACATTCCCTCTTAGCTAGAGAGGTGTTTTCCAAATATCCTTGTCATGGAGTTTCTCAACATGATGCCCACAATGGCTACACCCATTTGTGGAAAACCACATCTCAATTTTAGAGATGTACAAGAGTTCATCATGGAGTCTCTCAACATGATGTCCACAATGGCTACACCCATTTGTGGAAAACACATCTCAGTCTCAGAGATGTACAAGGATTCATCACAGAGTCTCTCAACGTGATGTCGTCAAGGAGTCTCTCAACATGACATCCATAATGGCTACTCCCATGTGTGGAAAGAAACACATCTTAGTCTCAGAGATGTACAAGGATTCATCATGGAGTCTCTCAACGTGATGTCGTCATGGAGTCTCTCAACATGACGTCCACAATGGCCACTCCCATGTGTGGAAAGAAACACATCTCAGTCTCAGAGATGGACAAGGGGTCATCACAGAGGCTCTCAACGTGATGTCATCATGGAGTCTCTCAATATGACGTCTCATCTCAGTCTGAAAGATGAACAAGGGCTTGCACCTCATATTTCTTCGTCTCAGAGAAATATACACTACAAGGGTTTTCACCTCATATTTCTCCGTCTCAAAGAAATATACATTACAAGGGCTTTCACCTTCATATTTCTTTGTCTTAGAGAAATATACATTACAACAAATCTTCATGATGATGTGATTCCCTCTGAAGCTCCAAGTACTTGCATCAACCTCCTGACCTCCTCGTCCAAGATTGCCTGCAATGCTTGCCTTAGAGGAGTGGTTTCCAATGCACACCTCTGGCACTACTGACTTGCGAGAGTTCAGGACTGTCCTTCTCAACCTCATCCCAAATCACCCTATTCTGAATAGGTTTGCGGAGCTACCAATGTCAAATCTAGATTGACTGTCTTGTGCAATTCTGTTCTCTACAGCTGAAGAGGTCTTCCAAGGACTTTAACACCTGGACTTGCAACATTGCAACCCACTTAGTTGACACCTTCACTTCTTCTCAATGAGTCACAAAACTTCGTCTTGATCCCTGCCTCAGAGATTGCAAAGAAATCCTATGGAAGTGAACTCTCCTCCATTGACTAATCTCAGAACCTTAATCCTTTTCCTGGACATGCTCTCAACTTGTGCCTTGAATTCTCGGTATTTAACTCCCTCTGAATGTCATTTCCTCCTCTTCGAAGTAGCTAATCGCAATGACAATTTGTATAGGTTCTCCGTTGTTTAGTGTCTTCATCTTTCTCAATCTTCTTTGCTGATGCAAATTCTCCATCCAAGGCTGACCCAACCTTGTGCCCTTGAGAGATGTCTCCAGTGAAGAATCATGAGAGTTATGCGCCATCGACTCAGTCCCAAGGCTACAAGCTATGTCTCCATGTTTGTTCATTTCTTCAGTCGGCATGACTTCCCCACAGGATGCCTCAAGCTCTTCTTCTCTTTGAATTCCTTATGCAATCTCTGATAATTAATCCATCATCCTTTTGCTCCTCGATCCATCTTGCATTTTAAAGAGATTAATAATAGTTCATGAAATCAAACTACCCCTGATACAAATGAAGCATGTAGTCATATAGCAAATATCGTTAGATAGAACAATTAAAGGAATAATAGAACTTATTTTGTTGAAATCAAAATCTCCTTAAGTGCTGCACTTAAACCCTCTTCAAATCTACTCTTATCTTTCCCTTAGATTTGCTCATATGTAGCATTAATTCTGCTCCTGAATGCTGACTCTACTTAGTACAGCCTTCAAAAACAACAGTTCCTTCTCTATCAAAATATTGAATCGCTTAGAAGACACATATCTCCTGTAGAGAAGTCCTGTGCCAGATATGCCTTCAGGCTTTCATGAATTCCCATCATAGGCTCCTTTAGGCCATCCCTTTGTAGAAATTCAAAGACATAGCTGCACAGACTGCAAGAATCATAATGGTCATATTCAATTACAAATTTTTCATTTAAAATAACTGCATAACCTCTAGAGCACATAGTTGGGGGTTCCACATGTAGTATGCAGCAGTCCATCTTCCTTCACATGCTGTGAGAGAGCACTCGGACCAAAATCTGAGATCTTCAGATTTCCCTTTGAATCCAAGAGACGGTTCTTTGGTTTGAGATCTCGATGATAAACTCCTCTGCTGTGACAAAAAAATCAACTGCATTTATAAGCTGCTGAAAATATTTTCTAGCATCATCTTCTTTGAGCTTCCGTTGTTGAGCAAATCAATCACGGGCGTCGGGAGGATAAAAATATCGCTGCCAGATCTCAAAATAATTGGACGCGAGATACATATCGTCGTGCATTCAGAAAAACTACCAAAACAACTGTATATGCGACATCACCATTCTGCATAATTTGTTTGTACGAATGAAAAACAAGTTGAAAATTTTCCCCGTCTTATCCGAGTGCTTTTCGATCAACTTCCTCCACAAGTTGTTATCCAATCATGGAGAAAACAATCACTTAAAGTATTATTCTTCTTGTAGCCGTGAATTTCTCCTTTTAATGCTGATAACTCAAAAATCATAGGCTCAAAATGCTGTTTAATAGTCTTAGATATCCACAAGATGACGACTTCATAGATCTTCCACTTTCCACCAACCAAAATCGAAGGTGAATGATGCCATAATCTCCAAATCGTGTTTATCAAGGAGCTGCGCCAAATAGATACCAAAGAGCCTCTTGTAGGTTGCATGTCTTTTCCAGCAGTATTCCAAATTCATTCAAGGCTCCAAACTCCTCAATCAAGCTGTGTGTAATGCACCCAGATTTGTCAATATAGAATTTACAAATCACTTCCAGAGCTGGTCGACTCCTTGAGTGACAACTAGTTGCCACAACTTTGTAACTTCTCCAGCAATAATCGACTGCTTGTATGCTTCCGACAATCACAAATTTGTCCTCAATAATAAAATTGATATGTTTTGACTTCATATATTTGTCTTGAATAATAAGGCGTTAACCAGCTATCAAATTTCTCCCTGAATCACGCAGCTTCCAGCAGGTATCTGAATTACTTCTTGTCTAAACCCGCTCTGATACCATGCTAGTTTTTAGGATCAGAAATGTAAACAAGTAGAAGATACATCACATAAGACAATGAACACTACCCTGGGAAAACTCTCCTACTTGAGGGAGAAAAAACCCAACAACAATATACTCTTATAAATCAGAAGAAAAGTGCAGAAAACTGCATACAAATCAGGCCCTAGACAAGGCCGAGTCTAATACAATGAATAGAGACACTTCTCCACAAATGATGACACTTCTTTTAGAATCAAATCTACTGCTAAGAATGGTGAGCTGCTGCTGCTGCTGAAGATGTGAATTGGAGAGTGAATTGATGATAAAATGAGAGGACTCCATCCTCTATAAATACCAAACTAGGCGGCCTTCTCTCTAGGGCCGACCTAGAACAAATATATTTTATTTATAAAAGATGAAGGCCGACCTGCCTTGAGCAAGATATAATTAGGAGAAAATATCTCCCGCCGCTACAACACTAACACCCTAGACTTGGGCTGAACTAGATCCAAACCTTGTACTTGCATGCCACGAACCGGTAACATAGCTATTAGATTTACCAATAGAGAGATTGGAGAAGTAGCAAAAGTAAAAATTGAACAAACACAAAAAGGAGCAAAGGAGATATTAAGAAGTTCTCAGCTGTTGTTTCTTTGGTGCGGTGCGTTTTCACTGCTGTTTGGTGAGTGGAAATTCAGCCCTCTCATTTCCAATCCCAGCCTGTTGGCATATCTCCTTGGTTGGTATGGTGCATGTTCCAGTGCTTAGAGGAATCAATGAATTTAATTTGTGAAATTGTTCATTGATTAGTAACCCGTTTTACTGTATTAAGATGTTGTTTCTGGTCTAGGCAGTTGCTTTCTTTTCTTACATCATTAACATTAAGATTTTGTTCAATATCATCTGACCTATTCAGAAAATTTTGATGGTAGTGTTCGAGGATTGCTAATTCTTCCGCTTATTTTTTAAAGAACTGATAATGAACCATTCATTTTGTTTTGTCCCTTGTGGATTTTTGCATCACCAACTTGTGGTTTTCCTAATTAAGATCATGATACTTATGGTGAAGTTCAATAAGATATGTCAACCCATTAAGGGTGTCATTAATGTTGGATTTGCCAAATGTATGCTAGTTTGTGAAGGGAAGTACAATTGTATTGCTGGTTGTCAAGGCTTGTCGAAGGTGGTTCTTTGCTAAGAGTGGGAGAGAGGCAGTCATTATGGGATGGTAGGTCATAGAGCTTCAATTGAGAGCCAACCTTCATTGGTTGAGGATGGAAAAGAGTGGTAGTAGGTTCTGAATTGGAAGGGCTTGAAATTTTAGAAGAGGTACATAGAGATGATAGAGATGAAGGGTACAGAGCGGATTTGTTTAGCAGATCAGTGGTGTTAAAACCCATTAATGGCTACATAACCAACGACTAGAGCTTGTTAGATATGGGAGTGAAAGCATAATGGAAATTGTAATGTAGCTTGTTAGATATTGGAGTGAATGCATAATGGACATTGTAATGTAGCTTACTCTTATGTATTGCACTATCTTTCTTGAATTCATTCTCTGAAACAATTGTGATGCATAGATGAATATCATCTTCCTTAATCTCCTCATACGAGATGATAATCATCTTGCCTTCATTCTTAGGATGTTGGGTATTCATATCATCATAGCTCATTGTGGAAATATTGGGAAGGACAAGTTTTCTCCTTTGCCTAGCATAAATTTTTAAGGTTTGTTGTTTGCATGTATGCATCTGCATGATAGAATTGAAGGGTTGTATTTATAGATTATTATAACAATCTGGGGCTCCTTCTATGATCCATAAGAGAATATATTTTGATGAAAATCCTCTTGTCCATCGAGGTGATTCCATCTAGGGATTGCATTTGTGCTAAAATGTAATACAATGATGTCATAAATCAAATCAATCCTCTTACATAACTATCTAAGAATCAAGTGTAAGATGTTAGCATACTTTTTAGATTTCATATTTGAGTGAAATAGCATCATCTTATAAATGTCATTAATGGTATGAAGATTTGTTTGTAAACTAATTTGGCCATATACAATACTAAGCTCTTCTTCAGGATGCATGGAATGCTAGTACTGTTTAATTTCCTTGTGGTGAGGTAGGTGGCATGTCTAATCAACCAAGGAGATTGGCAGTGGCTCTACTTTGGGGAATGTTGTTTGCAATGGAGGAGTTTATAGTTATCACCAAGAGCATATGCATTGAACTTCATAAAGGTTTACTTGATTAGGCCTCTATGTCACAACATTTTGAAAACACAACACACTTTTTTATGCCATGTTTGAGGAACTTGAACACTTATATAGTATGATATTTGTCCATAGATAGTTTTAGAAAAATAAGGTCTATTAGGGTTATAAAGGTGCTAGGTAAATGAAGTTCCATTTGTTGTTTTCTTAGAAGGATGTTTGGAGACATACTTAGTTGAATTGACCACAAAAGTCTAATAATCATAATGTGCAAACTTGGATTTGACGGACCAAACTTTTTTGACTTACCAAAACTCCAAAACTAGGCAATTTAAAAGATACTTAAATT
>VDFB02391454.1:6050-49534 GCA_007258455.2 Sequoia sempervirens
GAGTTTGACTCGTAAAACTACACAATTGAATCCTGATAGCAATATCACAATTTGACATGCTATGGAAGATACCTCCTACTTATCAATTGATGAGCTAAAGGGGATCTATAATGAATGGTTCATAAGGCACAACACTTTATGCAAATGGGGTTGCAAGCTAAGCGGGTTTAACCTCAGAGAAAACTTTGTGGTTAAGCGTGCTTGAGCTAGAGTAGTACTGGGATGGGTGACCTCTCGGGAAGGCTCAATACTTCACCTCAGTGAGCATCACCTAGATGCAATGAGTGATAAGTGGACCATTCATTATCATGAGAGATGGGTTATTGTGAACCACTACTCATGAAACATGGGTCAGTGAGTTTTATTTGTAAAACTACATGGTTGAATCCTAATAACAATATCACTATAAATGTATCACTGCTATTTAAGCACATTGTCTCGTTCTCCTCGAAAAATGGAGGAATGATTTCATCATTCCATTTTATTATGTGGGCATCGATCTTTAAGATCAATTGCAGTATTTTTTTTGTACACAGATTTAATCATTCAACATAATGATCCCCATTTTATTTTGCATTCATGCGATGCTCACATTTTTTTTTTAACCAGTCCATTTTGCATGCACATATCATTCATTGAATGATTACTATGAATGTGTTTTATCAACCACTCGTCGAACATTGTAAGACGATAATCAACATTTATTCAAGGCTCAACTAATGATAATGTTAGTGATGAAACCAAACATTCATTCGACCGTTAGTCATTATTAGAACGTCAATAGCTTGAATTTATATCCATAATAGTCACCCATAAAACTTAGGTCTATACTAACCCGAAATAGTAATATGAATATTCCAACTTGTATGTGATTGAAAATGACAAGCATGTTGTTCGATCCTTTTGATTGCATAAAAGAGGACACTAGTACTATCTAGATAATTGCATAAACAAAATTATAGAACATTGACTATTTATATGATATATTGGATAACCTAAAACTATTAACGAGACATATTGGCACAGTAACTTGTAAAATTCTGCAAACATCATTTGTTTTGATGCAAACAACATTTGTTTTGATGCAAACAACATTTGTTTTGATACAAACAACACATCAGTATGTGGAAACTATTCAAATAGATTTGTTCTTATTTCTTGAAAAAGGAAAATTTACATCTTGTATTATTGTCAAACGATATGACAATCTGTAGCATTATTTTGAATGAAATAAATCTATTATAATATTTTTTATTTCATAATGTATGCACAAATTAATAACTGAAGTTGGCACATATATGTGTATGCACATAAACCTTCGTCTACGTACATACACATACTTGTGGCATACCTTCTTTTGTTACTTATTTAATTTATTCTTAAATGAATACTGAATTACGTTGAATGTAATCATGAGACGTGTTTGAAATGAATGGATAATGTATTGAACATATCCATTGAATTATTTCTAATTTTATTAAATTGAGGAAATAAGTAGTCTGAATTATTTTTCCGTAGATATGTGTGTAAATAATATTCTATTTATTGAGTAGAACAACAACACCTAAGTAGACTAGAGCACCTCATGGTAGATGATACTAGAGGGTAGATAGTTGCTAAAGAATAAATTGTGATGTTGAAAGTTACCTTTTGGGATAGGTACCGAAATGGAGTTAAGAGAGTATAGGTTTTTTCTTTATCCAAAACCTATCTTTTGTTGTTGCAACTAAATTTTAATGCTTGGGAAAGCAATTAGCCCATCATGTATGTATGGACTTTTTTATAACACTCTTTTCCATTCCTAGCATAGATCTTGCATTTTTCTAATCATAGATAGAGATGCATGTTGATGCTTGGGCACATAACAGATTCCACCTTGAAAATTGTTCTCTTGCTAAACTTTCCATGTAGGGTCAGGTATTCTTCAAGTAGGAAGAATTTTGGGGAAGCACAAGCTTCATGGTTGGGTGGTAAAGCACTTTAGCCATATTCTCATCCACCAGTGGAGGCGAGCATCAAGAGGAAACCTTGGATGTTTTCAAGTTATCAAAAGATTATGATGTAACCTTGATGTAAAACTTGTATATTGTATTGACTATGTGGAAAATGAGCCAAGTCAACTTGGATATTTTAATTGACATTTGGAAATGAATATATATATTTGACTCCTATTTTAATTAGACATGTGTTGCTATGATTGAAAATAGCTGCTTAGTTATGTCTTTTTAAAATTTATATTCATAATGTCATTTACAATAATATATTTAAGTAATAATTAGAATCGATTATTACATTTGGTATCAAAGCTTAGGGTTCAACTCTAGGCCTTTTGAGTCCACAATAGCCATGACTAGGGGATAGTTGACCCTTTTGACCAAAATTGAGTTGTCTTGAGAATTGATCAAACCTGGATTGAATGCATGTATGGGAAGGTCTAAGTCAAGAAGAAAGAAAGGGAAGACAGTTAGGACCTCAAACAAGAAATTCATAGTGGAAGAAAACACCAAGATTGAGGTTCAACCAAAAATTCCCGACGATGAGACTCTAGCTCAAGCTCTCACTTGACTTAAGCTAGAGAGAGGCAACACACAACCTTGCTAACTAAGGAGGAAAAGGAGAGCCTGCATGCTCAACCCTCCTCTTCTGAGAAAATTGATGTAAATTCTGATGAGGACCCAGAGGAGTGTCCTCTCTTTGAGAATGAGAAAATTGACTAATGTAACAAGAAGATTTTGTAAATAAGGGACTATTGTCCCACACTTAATAAAAATAAAGCAAATGTTATTTTTGGTGTGTTCAAGTAAAAGACTCCAAAACATGTTTTACTATGCATGAATGTGTATGTCTTCAATGAATGAGTGATATATGCATGTGTATGTAGTGTTTGTGAATAAGAACATTTACTTGTAGAACCTAGTGTTAAGTTATAGTAGACATGAGATGTGATGTAAGTCAGGTGTGAGTCTATATGGTGACCACCAGACAAGAAACAGGCGGTAGTGGGTCAAACAATGGACCAAGCAAGAGGCTGGAACAAATTCTAAAACTTCTAAATAGGCAAGAAGCTCATATGGATCACATAGAACATGAGATTCGAGTGACACATGAGGATTGGGTTCACATGAATGTGGAAGTCAATCGAGGAAAAGGCGGTCTAGGAGAAGGCCCTCGAGGTCGAATTGAAGAACTAGGAAAGGATCTCAAAAGAGTAGCACCACCTAAGTTTGATGGTAAAGCCATCGAAGAAGGGGCTAAGGCATGGATCATTGAGATAGAGAAATACTTTGGACTATGTAACCTATCTGACCACACTATAGTTGTAAGGAAAGCTAGATGGCAACTCTCCTAACGCCAAAAACTCGTGGAAGAATGCAGATACCTTTTAAATTTTACAATTACCAATTAAGATGCACTAGAAAGAGATTAAAACAGTAGAAATAGAAATTCAACATATGAACACCCGATATAATGGGGAAAACCCTTACAGAGAAAAACCCACCACACCAAGAGAAATCACTTTGTATTATAGTAATGGAGATTACATACAAATATCAGACTTATCTTTCTGATGTGTCATATTTTAGCAACTTTCACAATGATCAAACTTGTACAGGAACCTTCAAGTTACAATCTTTACGTAATAGAAATCACTGCATTATAGCAACCACAACAATTTGTCAATCCTTTGAATCATTCCAAACTGCATATCATCTAATCTCTCAGTATAACCATGATGCCCCCTCGTCATAAGCTTCATCTCATAACCGCCCAATAACGAACTATCTTCTCAAATAGTTCCCATTTGGTTTCTTTGATTATCCACAAGACGCTACATAGGAAAGTCAAAACCACAAAAGGAAATCGTTATGTTATATACAGGAGACACTCAACTATGTCTCCCCCGATGCCACGATTCTTGACCCATTCATGTCACAAGAGTCGCAAGCTTCCATCGCAAGAGACTATATCGAAGTTCAATTGCATCAAATCTTAGCCAAGAAGACTATCGCCGGTGAGACCACATATCGATATCCTATCACATCGGCGAGTCATTATGTCGCGAAGACATACCACTCTCACCAGACCTCAACAGCCTTCTGCTAATATGAGTGTATCCACTACCACATAGACTACCATCACTAGACTTCATACCCAGGTCCTAAGTAATATCGAACATTAAAATTTCCATCGACACCCATCTATTGCTAAGACATTCAATTGTCGCCAAGAGGTTTCATCAAGATCTTTATGTTATATCAAGCACCGAACGGTCGGCAAGACTTACCACTCTCACTGAGAGTTCTTACCGAAATCTCCAAGTTATCCCAAGACCACCATTCGCCAAGAGTTATACCGAAGACCCCTCATCATCGGCGATACTCTCCATCGGTCGCCAAGACTTCATACCAAAGTCTTTGAGTCACCGCGAAGGCACCAAGTGTATACTCATCGGCAAGACTTTACAATGTCGCTGGGACTTCTTCCTGAGTGTTCAAGTCACCCTGAAGCCCGAGGTCGCTATGAGTCTCCCAACACCGACAAGGAATGGGGTCGCCATTTAGATCTCCACGCAGTAACAGAACATACCAAACCTAACATTGCACACCGAAGACTCCAATGTGTAACCATTCGGCAAGACTTCGGCAAGGTCACAACAACCTGTACAAAACATAAGGTTACAAAACTGCTCATCGGCCAGACATAGAATATGTCACACCGACTTGCCTCCAATAGAGGTTTCACCTATGATTGAGAGACACATATTCTCTCAAAAAAAAAATAGTGGCATGGGCTACGTATCAACTTTTCAGGAGAAGCAACTACTTGGTGGGACAATGAAAGGATTGAAAGGAATCTTCAGCCTAGTGAGATTACCTGGGAAGTCTTCCTCCAATCTTTTAGGAAGAGATGGTTACTGCAACTCTTTTTCGACAAGAAGGTGACAAAAATCCAAAACCTAACTTAAGGGAGCATGACTATGACCCAATACTGGGAAAATTTCACTAATCTATTAAATTATGTGCCCTAGTATCAAGGAGATGAATGTTTATGTATTCGAAAGTTCATACTGCGACTTAGACCCCACATTGGAGTAGAAGTGGACATGCATGATCCTCTCACCATGAACAAAGTCTTCCTAAAGGCCACCAAATAGGAGAAGAAATTACAGTAGTTATCCAACTTTTGTAACAATTCAAATCCTAAGTCATGGTTTGGAAATAATAAGTTTCATAAAGGAGCCAAGAACCATCAGATCATAATCTCAAGAGGGAAATTGAATCACAAGAGAAAGGTGAAGATGGTAATGGAGGAAAGAGCAAGAAGGAAAATAACAACAAAAGTAAAGATGACCAAAGGAAGAAGGGCTTCAGAGAGGACAAGCCAGGAGGTCACAAAGGGCCTTGTGATGGTGTTATACTTGTGGAGGTGATCATTATGCCTCAAACTATCCATAGTGGTCGAAGTCACAAAGGGAAGGAAACTATCAACAGTCTCAACATCATCAGATCAACACTGTAGTGATAACAAGTAGACAAAGTATCAAGCTTCGCCAATATAGTTGACGGGTAAGCTCTATAGCCGAGCTATCTCTATTTTAATTGACACTAGAGCTACAAAATGTTTCATAGACCCTAGAGTAATAAACAAGATACCTATTAAACCTGGATACATGGAAAAATCATGGACAATCCAGTATGGAAATTGAGCAGAGTGGAGGGTAGACACTTGTCTCTTTTGTAGCGAGTTAGAGCTTCCAACCTTTCAGACCCAGGTCAAATTGTATGTGGCACTCTTAGGCTCATACGTTGTAATTTTGGGGATAAATTGGTTAACCGAGCATAATTTTGTAGTGAAATGCGAGGATAAGGTAGTTAGTTATCTGGATGATTATGGGAACCCAATCAAGATTTGTGTTATGCAAAGACCCTTAGAGCTTAGAAAAATCTCTACTATGCAACTCAAAAAGGCTCTTTGGAAGGGATGTGCTATTTATGCTATGCATATTAGTAACCTTGACAACAAGGGACCATATCTAGATGACTACCCTATTCTCAAGGAGTTCCAAGATGTATTTCCTAATGAACTCAAGGAGTTACCTCTGAAATGGGAATTTCACTTCTCTATTAACTTTGTACCAAGAGTTGAGCCTCAATCCAAAGCACCATATCAGATGACCACCATTGAACTCTATGAGTTGAAGGCCCATTTAATGGAATTGTTGAACGAAGGGCTCATAAGACCTAGTGTGTCTCCTTAGGGAGCACCAGTTATCTTTGTGAAAAAGAAGGATGGAACCTTGTGTCTGTGTAGAGACTATCGAATGTTAAACAAGGCGACCATCCAGAATTGATACCCACTCCCAAGGATCGATGAGTTGTTTGATGGGATGAAGGGAGTGACAATGTTCACCAAAATTGATCTTAGGTCAGGATAATATCAGTTGAGAATAAAGGAAGAAGATATTCTAAAGACTGCTTTTTGAACTTAGTATGGACATTACGAGCTCACTATAGTACCTTTTGGTTTGACCAATGCACCTGCACCTTTCATGAATCTCATGAATAGTGTGTTCAAAGACTGTTTGGATGACTTTGTTTTGATTTTCATTGATGACATCCTAGTTTACTCAAAGTCTGTTGAAGAGAATGATAGGAACTTGAGGATAGTTTTACAATGACTAAGAGAAAAGAAAATCTTTGGGAAGCTATCCAAATGCTCATTTTAGCAAGATAGGGTGCACTATCTAGGCCAAATTATTTCAGTCGAGGGAGTCTCTGTAAACCCTAAGAAGATCAAGGTGATCATGGAATGGCCAATGCCTCAGAATGTGTCTGGAGTCTATAGCTTCATGGGCCTCGTAGGATACTATAGAAATTTTGTGCAAGGGTTCTCCCAGATTGCATCTCCAATCACGTCACTCCAAAGAAAAGCAACATGGTTTGAATGGACTGAGAAGTGTGAACAGGAATTCCAACTCTTGAACGAGAGGCTCATCACAACACCCATATTGACCATCCCTGATCCTAATGGAAGATTCATTGTAATCATAGATGCTTTAGGAGAGGGATTGGGAGAAATACTAATACAGGATGGACAAGTGGTAGCTTATGATTCAATGAAGCTTAAACCACATGAGGTGAATTATGCACCGCATGACTTATATTTGGCCGCAATAGTTCATGCCTTGCATATGTGGAGGTATGATCTCTTTGGAAATCCATTTGAGCTTAAGACATACCATTTGGGATTGAGATACATTTTGACTCAGCCAAACCTTAATGCACAACAGAGAAGGTGGTTGGAATTACTTAGTGAGTATGACTTTAGAATTGAGTATATAAAGGGAAAAGAGAACAGGTTGGTTGATGCTCTTAGTAGACAAAAAAATTTGGTAGCCATGATCTCAACAAGGTCTAATTTGAGATAGCAGGTGACACAATAGTTTCTAGGGGATGAGCACTATGAAAGAGTGAAGAGTACCCTAGTAGAAAATCCATTGGATCATCAGTTCAATGGGTATTAGATTGAATTGGATGGAATTTTTAGATACTAGAGAAGAATGTACATTCCTGACGCTGGAGAGCTGAAGAAGTTAGTTCTAGAAGAGGTTCATGATGGACATTTTTTGGGACACCCCAGAGTCTTCAAGATGATCATATAATTGAAAACTCTGTACTTTTGGCCTGAACTTAAGAAGGATGTAGTGGAGTACGTAGCCAAATGCTGAGAGTGTCAACAAGTCAAGGCTGAACATGCACATCCAATAGGGATATTGTATCCTCATGACGTAGCTGAGTATAAATGGCAGGTGATTAGTATGGACTTTGTATAGGGGTTACCTTTGAGCAAGAATCAACATGATATAATCTTGGTTGTGATCGATAAGTTGACCAAGGTGGCACATTTCATCCCAGGAAACCTAAAGGATGGATCATTGACCCTGGCGAAGAAATTTGTCTAGGAGATCTTCTGCTTACATGGAGTGCTAGAGACTATCATTTTTGATAGAGAAACCCGGATTACCTGAAGATTTTGGATGACCCTAAATGCAACATTGGGAACCAAGTTAAATTTTAGCTTAGTTTATCATCCTTAGACTGAAATGCAAACAGAGTGGGTGAATTAGGTAGTCGGAGACCTCCTCCGAATGTATTGCATGGACCAATAATATAAGTGGGAAGTATACTTACCATTGAAATAGTTTGCATACAATAACTCTTATCACACATCTCTAGGTATGACACCATTTGAGGCTCTTTATGGGTAGAATTTTTGTACACCCATTAGTTGGGATAGATTGGAGAATAGGATCATAGTAGGACTTGAAATGCTTAAGGAAATGGAAGAACAAATGAGAGTTATTAAGAGTAGACTGAAGGAGGTGGCAGACCAACATAAGAGTTATGCCGACAAGAATAGAGATCTTAGATAGTTTTTGGTAGGGGATAAAGTCTTCTTAAGAGTCGGGCCACATAAAAGTTTCATTACCTTTGGAAATTCTTCCAAGTTAGCCCTGAGATATGTGGGTCTGTTTGAAGTCTTGGAAGTGATCAACCCAATTGCTTATAGACTTTCTCTACTACCTACTTTGGCTTGAATTCATAAGGTATTTCATGTTTCTTTGCTTAATCCATATCATCTTGATGTAGCTCATGTGTTTGATTGGCAATCCTTGTAGGTACAAGACACACGAGTGGTGCTAGTGGAGCCCATTAGAATCCTGGATAGATGCAACGTTAAGTTGTGGAGTAGAGACATTGCTCAATTTAAGGTCCAATGGGACCATTATTCAAAAGAAAGTGCTACTTGGGAGGATGCGGAAGAAATAGAATGCCCTTCCCATATTTGTTTTCTTAGAAAGAGACTCTTGATAAATTTTTTTGAATATTTTGGAGTGAATATTACAATGTTTTGGCTTGGAAACAGTATGATATGATGTTGAAATAGACATATATTCTCTAATTTTGATTAAATAAGACATTGAGATGATGTCTCTTCCAAGTGGAGAAGGATGTCATAACCCAATTTTTATTGCATTTAAATTTAAAATATGATAAATTGGATTATTGAGAA
Organism: Sequoia sempervirens; assembly: GCA_007258455.2. Lineage (NCBI taxonomy): Eukaryota > Viridiplantae > Streptophyta > Pinopsida > Cupressales > Cupressaceae > Sequoia > Sequoia sempervirens. Next base: position 15,126 of record VDFB02391454.1, read on the forward strand.
AATTTAATATGTTGAACGAAAATTTGATATTTATGAAATGTTTGAAAGAATTTGATCGTCTTTTGACCATGTGATCTTTTGAACTATCTTATACTTTATCATGATTGAACGTTATTGGTGAACCGTGTAAGTGCAAGTGTGTGCAAATACTAGGAAACAAGTTCAAGGTGAGAACACTATTCAAGTAGGATCATTTAGCCGGATTGAACAGTAAGCTTGATGGAATCTAGGTGTGCACACACCACAAAATGACACGATGGTTGCATTTGAAACTTCATATAGAAGATTATAATGAATTGATTCAATGATTGAAAAAATAGGCTTGTGGAATGATATACATGTGATTTGTTATTTAATTATCTATTTCAATCTTGCATTTTTAAAAATTTGAAAAGAAAACGATAGCATGATTAAAGATATATGTATGTATGGCATGCTTAAAGGATAAGGAAATTACTTCAATTAAAAACTATTATTCGAACAATAAAAAAAGTTGCTTCTTTGCTTGAAAGTGATTTCACACTATACTGTTATAAACATAAAATATTGATAAATAAAAATATATATATGTCTAAATATATATATATATATATATATATAAACATATGTAATCCTTTGAAATTGAATATGAATTTGAATTATCAATATTAAGCCAAAAGCACCAACAATAAATGAAAAGAGAATAAAATATGTTATAATATCATAGTGGACTACATTCGAATTAAGGAAAGATATTCAAATTTGAATAGTGGGGCATCCAAATTAATGTCAATTATGAATGAAACGACTCACATAATGGAGCGAACAGGTAAGGAAAACATGTATTTCCATTTTGGTAACAAAAAAATACATGGGAAGGAATTGGCAGGGGTCTAGCAGTGGCGACAAGAAATCAATAAAAAAGCAAGCCACTGGATCGATTCATTTGGAAAAGAGGGAAACAACTGAGGAAAAGCCATGAACAAAGGTAAAAATTATGTTTGATGTTGTTTATGCTTGAATTTTGCATTCAAAACTATTCAAAACTTTCATTTCCCTTACTTTTTGTCGATTACATTTGAGTTGATGGAAAAACAATAGATGCCCATTTTCTGCAAGTGTATTTTGTTTTAGAACTAGGTCTTTTCGATTTGAGATCAACCATTTTGTTGGTTTATGTTGCAAGGGCCATCTCATCCAACGTTTGCATGTGCCATATCTTTGCATATTCTTTCTATCGACATGATAGCCAAACCAGGTTAAACCTTGTATGATTTATTCGTTTCACCTCTTTCATTTATTTCTTGCATGTTACATTTATTAACCATTACATGGTTGATTAGATGAATTCAGATAGCTTGAATTATTTTTTTGTATTAAACGATTTAAAAATCATTATCATTTTCCTTTAAGGGAAACAACTATTTTGTCATTGCAACCCTTCTAAATATGTTGCTCTTCCTATCAGCCAGGCCGAATAGGTATGTCACTCGAAATTGGTGTGAATGCTGCTAACATTGTTCATAGAATGATGAACATAAATATATGTGTGTCACTGCTATTTAAACATGTTGCCTCGCTCTCCTTGAATGATGGAGGATCAATTTCATCGTTCCATTTTATTATGTGGGAATCGATCTTTAATATCGATTGTACTATTATGTTTGTACATAGATTTAATCATTCAACAGAATGATCCCCATTTTCTTTTGAATTCATGTGATGCTCGCATATGTTGTTTTCACCAATCCATTTTGCATGCACATATCGTTCTTAGAATGATTACTATGAATGTGTTTTATCAACCGACTGTCAAGCATTGTAAGCCGATAATTGGCATTTCTTCAAGGTTCGGTTAATGATAATGTTAGTGATGAAACCAAATAGTCATTCAACTATTAGTCATTCTTAGAATGATAGTACCTTGAATTTATATCCATAACAGTCACCCATAAAACTTGGGTCTCTCCTAACTTGAAATAGTAATATGAATATTCAAACTTGTATGTGATTGAAAATGACAAGCATGTCGTTCGATCCTTTTGTTTGTACAAAAGAGGACACTAGTACTGTCTAGATAATTGTATAACCAAAATTATAGAAAATTGACCATTTACATGATATATGGATAACCTAAAAATGTTAACGAGTCATATTGGCACAATAACTTATAAACTTCTGTAAACAATATTTGTTTTGATGCAAACAACATTTGTTTTGATGTTGAAAGTTGTTGGGAAAATGTGTCTCAACCTTGCAATTATATAAAGGTTATTATTGATAGGATATATATGAATATATATATATATATATATATATCCTAGTTACACCGATGGGTGTAATATACAATGGCATCATGGGGGAGGAGTGGGATGCGTGTAAACAATTTTTTGTTAAATTTTTCAGGAAACTACTAAAATGGCCGACATACATTAGATAAATGATACATTGTAAATCTAGACTATTAATTATTAGTTTTTAGATGTAATGGTGGATATTTTGTTGGCATTTCTTTCCCTAGAATGTAACTCTATTTTATGAGGGTGTTGTATTATGACTGTGGTAGAGAGATAATGATGTATTTTGAGAGTTTGATAGCAGTCTTGTTGTCTCTTGATCTCTGAGTGGTGATACACTTGTAAGAAGCTTGCTCTACAAGTATATTGTAATCTTTGTGATTTACTGAATAAGATATTGGGCGTCTTTTGGAGTGTGGGGTTTTTCTCCCAAAAGGGTTTCCCCCAAGTAAATCACCGTGTCGTGGTATGCATGATATTTATGTTTATTTCTATTTAAGTTTCTGTAATTGTTAAAGATCTATAAATTTTTTACATTATTATCCTCTCAAGATTAGTGTAAGAAGTTGTTTCACTACCTTAGCTTCCTTACAAGTGATATCAGAGCTTGATCACCTTTGGTTTCAGTTGTGGGTTGTTGGGTATTTTGGACTAATCCAGATTTGAGTGGGAACTTGTGTAGAAGATACTTTGTGATCTTGTTGTAGAAATTTTCAGATGGCAAGTTCATTAGGGAGAATAGAGGTGGATAAATTTTTTGGAAATAATTTTGAAATTTGGAAGCTAAAGATGAAGGATCTTTTGATCGATCGAGATCTGTGGGATGTTGTTGATGAGAATGTTTCAAGGCATGCGTGATTCACAGGCTACTTTAATTTATGATGTTAAGGACCATAAAAGCCAAGGGTCTAATTAGATTCTATTTGGTAGACTCTCGCTTTAATTAATGTCCATATAAAACCTCAACCAGAAACTTCATGTAGGAAGCTTGATGAGATGTACTCGTGCCAAATACGAAGTGGAACAAGATTTTCTTGAGCAACAAATTGTATTCTAAGAATGGAAGAGGGTGGAAAATCACAAACCAATTTGTAAGCTCAATATTTTATAGGAAACCAATTGGCATCCATTGGTGTCAAAATGGATGAGGAAGAGAAATGTTAGATCTTTCTTTGTTCTTTACCTGGTTCATGGGATTGTCTTGTTATGGATATTGGGAGTACTTTTGTTATTTTGAAGACTAAAGATGTGGTGGGTCGTTTGCTTTCTAAAGAGATGAGGAAGGTATCCATCTGCATCAAGGAGGAGTTAAAATGTTTGTCTTTTAAGGAAAAAGGAAAGAAGAATGAGAGTAGCTACGAAAATACAGTCCAAGGGGAGATCTTAAATTCGAATGCTGCAAAATTAATTTATAGAACCAAAGGCGAAGCCTGTATTGCTTGTAAGAAATGAAAAGAAGAAAAAAAAAGAAGAAAATTTGATTATGATTCTCGAAGTCCGAAGGAAGATGATGCATGCATTGATTGCAACCTTTGGAAACCCCAAGTGTAATGATACATGGTTAATTGACTCAGTGCATCTTTCCATATGAACTTTAATACAGATTGGTTCTTTGAATATGAAGAATTTGATGGAGGTAAGGCGTACTTGGTTGATGATTCTCATTTAGACAGTGTTGGCCATGGAAAAAAAATCATATTTCCTAATGGTAGAATAAAAAGCATTAATGGTGTGTTGCATATCACTAGATTAGCATGAAATTTGTTATCTGTGAGAAAACTAATAGATGTGAGTGTGTAGGTAGTATTTTTTGATGTAGGATGAAAGATGGTTAAAGGTGCTATGGTGATTGGCAGAGTGTGGCCAACATGGCACATCAGGAGAAAGCTTAGATGCATGCACTATTGAGTGCGGCTAGTAATTTCTATGAAAACTGGCATGTGAAAGAATTAAGTGTTTCAATCTTCTCAAGTAGGATTGTCATGGCTTTGGTACCTAAGGGTGCTCTTTCTTCTGAGACAAATTTACCTATAGAGAAAACTATTTTATGGAACCAAAGACTTGGCCACATTAGAGAAAAGGGTCTAAGGACCTTGAAAAATAAAAATCTCATTGAAGGTTTGTCTAATTGTAATCTTGAATTTTATTTTTGTGAGCATTACATTTATGGGGAAAAACAAAAACTCAAGGCTCATTTTACTAAGTTCCTTGCTAAATCTTACTGTATCGATCTTGGTCTACGATGTGTTTGGTCATGTAGATGTTTTTTCAATTGGTAAATCCACATATTATGTTGCAATTATTGATGATTATAGTAGAAGGACATGGGTATACTTTTTAAAGAGTAAATCTAAAGTTTTAAGTCAATTTAAAGAATTTAAAGCAATGGTTGAGTTACAAACTAAAAAGAAAATAAAATTTTTGAGGACTAATAATCGCAGTGAATTTTTCTCTAATGATTTTGATAGATTATGTAAATATTGTGGTATTCATAGACAAAATAAAACTCCATATTCTCCACAACAAAATGGAGTTGCGTAAAGAATGAATAGGGACACCTGATGGAGGCTAGGAGTGTGTTGAGGGAAAAAGCTATCCTAGGAACAAAGGTTTGGCTGAAGCTATTACCATTGCTCTGCTATTTCCACTAATAGGTCTCCTACATCCAATCTTGTTGATAGGATTCCTAGAGAGGCATGGTCAAGTCACAAGCGTTCATTAAGAAATTTTAGAGTTTTTGGTTGCAATGCATATGCACATGTGCCAAAGGAGAAGCAAACAAAGATGGAGAACAAGGCTATGAAATGTATCTTCATCAGATACAGTTATGGTGTGAAAGGATACAAGATTTGGGAACTTGTTGCACAAAAGGTAATATATAGTAGAAGTGTTATTTTTAGAGAAACTAAGCCTTCTTCTATTACACTGCAGCCAAAACAAAGTAAATAGGAAGATGTGATTCAATTTCCATCTACACTTGAGAAAGTTGAGTTGAGGCCTAGGGATAGACAAGAAGTTGAGGAGAGCTCATCTAGCTTTGGATCTTTAGAAGAGGAGGAAGAACCTCCAACTCAACTTGTTCTTAGGTTTATAAGGAATAGACAACCACCTGAAAGGTATACACCTAATGATTCGAGATATGTTTTTTCTTTGAATATTAACATGGATGAACCCATATATGTAGAAGAGGCACTAGGTATGAAAGATGTAGAATCCTAGAAGATTGCTATGGATGAAGAAACAGTAGCTTTGAAAAAGAATTGTACATCGGATCTTGTACCATTTCTTGAAGGATGAAAACTTGCTGGTTGTAAATGGGTTTTCAAGAAAAATATTGGTTCAAATGGAGGTATTGAGAAGTACAAAGCAAGGTTGGAGCCATGAAGTTGTTACTTCTCCCCTGTCAGAGGGTGCTTGATTATGGTGAGATACTCCTGCTACAAAAAAAATGGTAATGCATTTCAAATTTTTTCTTTCTATTGTTGTTGCTTATGATTTAGAAGTTGAGAAATGGATGTGAAAACTAATTTACTTCATGGTGATTTGGAGGAGAATATTTATATGACACCACTAGAGCACTACATGGTGAAAGATAAAAGTAAGTTGGTTTGAAAATTGAAGAAATATTTGTATGGATTAAAACAAGTCCTAGGATGTGGTATCGAAAATTTGATACATATGTGTTGAGTTTTGGATTTAAGCATTCTAAATCATATCATTGTGTTTATTATAAAACTGATGGTGATCATTTTATGTTTATTGTATTATATGTTGATGATATTTTATTTATTGGCAAAGGGAAAGGTATGATTTTAGAACTGAAATCTCAACTTGCTGATAAATTTGAAATGAAAGACCTTGGTGTAGCTAGACACATTCTTGGGATGGAAATTAAAAGAGAGAGAATATAGAAATCTATGGCTTGGCCAAAAATAAGTATGACACCAATTTTACGATTTAACATGTAGGGATTGTAGACTATTAAGTGTTCCCTTCATGGAACAATAAAGTTATCTATTTTAGATTGTTCAACATTCCACGGAGATGGAGGACATGAAAAGAGTTCCCTTACTAGAGTGCGCTGGAAGTTGATATGCTATGGTTTGTACTAGACCAAACATTTCCCAGCAAAGGGAGTTATTTTAGATATATGTCTAATCCTAGTAGAGTTCATTGGGATGTAGTTAAAAGAGTCTTATCATGCTAATTGCATTATTCCTTATGTTACCGCTAGTAATGTGTGACTGAAAATGAGATTTCGATATTCATGGTTATGGATTCAACCGGCAGTGATATTACTATGCATGATCCATCGCTTATGTGTTTACTTTTATTTGGTGGTGCGTAAATCATTGGACAAGTAAGGACAAGTTGTGGTTGCTTTGTCCATCACTAAAGCAAAAGCATTGTAAACAATCCATTTGGCTTAAGATACTATGTTTGGATGTTGGAATAAAACAAGGTGAAATGTCAATTTATTGTGATAGTAAGAGTTTGAAATGTCTAGCTAATAACTCAACATTTCATGCTAGGACCAAGCACACTGATGTACAATATCATTTTGTTAGAGATATGGTCAAAGATGGCAGGGTGAAGCTTGCTAAGGTAGAGACTCTAATGAATGTTGTTTTTATTCTTTAACTAAGCCTATGAGCATGAGTAGAAGTTCAGATGGTGTTCAAAGAATGCAGCCTTTGGTCCCCTAGCAAATTAAGAGACAATGTTTACTCCCTCCTGTTGCTCTTGCAAGGTGTTTGACAAGTGAGAGATTTGTTGGGAAAATATGTCTCAACCTTGAAATTATATAAAGGTTATTATTGATAAGATATATATATATATATATATTTCCTAGTTACACCAATAGGTGTAATATACAATGGCATCATGGGGGAGGAGTGGGATGCATGTAAATAATTTTTTGTTAACTTTTTCAGGAAACTACTAAAATAGCTAACTAAATTAGATAAATGATACATTGTAAATATAGACCATTAATTATTAGGTTTTAGATCTAATGGTAGATATTTTGTTGGCATGTCTTGCCCTAGAATGTAACTCTATTTTATGAGGGTGTTGTATTATAGATGCAGTAGATAAACAGTGATGTATTCTGAGAGTCTGATAGCAGTCGTGTGGTCTCTTGATCTTTGAGTGGTGATACTCTTGTAAGAAGCTTTCCCTGCAAGTATATTGTAATCTTTGTGATTTATTGAATAATATATTGTAAAAATTTGAGTGTGGGATTTTTCTAGTGTAGCATGTTTTCCCCACGTAAATCATCATGTCATGGTATGCATGATATTTATGTTTCTAAGTTTCTAACTACTAAAGACTATAAAAGTTTTCACTATTCTTTCAAGATTAAGTAGGAAGAATTTCTCGCTACCTTTTCTAGCTTCCTTAAAAAAAAGCTACCTTACTTCTGGACATGTGGAAATGGAGTTCAAAGAGTATAGGTTATTGCTTTATCCAAAACCTATATTTTGTTGTTGCAACTAATTTTTAATGCTTGTCCAATTATCCCATTATGTACATGTATGGAGTTTTTGATAACACTCTTTGCCATTTCTAGCATAGATCTTGCATTTTTCTAATCATAGATTGACCAGACACCTCCTTACAATAATTTATGAAGATACCGCTGAGTGTGAACATCAAGAGGAAACCTTGGATTTTTTCAAGTTATCAAAATATTATGATGTAACCTTGATGTAAAACTTGTATATTGTATTGACAATGTGGAAAATGAGCCAAGTCAACTTGGATATTGTAATTGACATTTGAAAATGAATATATATATATATATATATATATATATATATATATATATATATAAATTTGACTCCTATTTTAATTAGACATGTGTTGATATGATTGAAAATAACTGCTTAGTTATGTCTTTTTAAAATTAATATTCATAATTTCATTTGCAATAATACATTTAAATAAAAATTAGTATGGGTTATTATAGCCGTAGAGTGTAGAAGTGGAATGAATCAAAACTTTCAATCATTTTCTGATCAATGCCATACATGCAATAGATTTGTTCATAAGGCTAGTGAATGCAAAAGTCAGATGATGAATGGTTACAATAATGGTATGATGTTTCAATCATTCAATGGTTACTATTATTCATGCAATGGGTTTCAACATAAGGATTTTGAATGAAAATATTCAATGGAAATAAGTAAGTTTGCTCCACAATAAGGTGTCAAATGCTATAAATTTAATAAATCAAGACACATAGCTAAGTTTTGCAGAGGTAAGAATGTGAATCCCTCTGCTTCACAAAAGAAGATTGATCTGGTAAAGAAGGTTGATCTAATTAAAGTAAAGAAGGAAATGAACAAGATATGGAAGAGAAAGGAAGAGAATGAGGTGAAGAATAAGTCTATGCCAAATACTGGTGTAGATGTTTCCTTTGAAAACTAGATAGAGAGCATTGGCTTAGGTGGAGCTTTAGCAGAAAACTTTCCAATCCCCCTGCCAAAGGTGAGATGCTGATGTATTCAATATACTACTGCATGTGTAGGTTGATATACTTGATCAGTTACTAAAATCTCTAGCTTTTTGTGGAGTGATTAGGAGTTTTTGTGATATCACAGAGAGGGTTTGACAACTTTTCGAACAAACTTTCTCTGCTGCAATTAATGTGCATATTAGGTCATTGGAAAAGGGTTTATATTTCGTTATGCATATTCAAAATTTATCCTACCCACATATTGGTTTTTGTCAATGGATGGTAGTTCCTCACTTACTGCTTCCTTCTTTATGAGAACCACCAAGTTATGTATTAGAATATGCCCCCAACTCTTTTGGCTATGGAGTTGAACCATATTTTATCAAAAGATTTGGTATACTCAACCATTGTGGATGTGACCATTTGTCTATTTCCTCACTCTAATTATCTTCATGATCACTTTCCTCACTTCATCCTCTTCTGCGTTAAACCACCTCTTAACTTAGGTTTCTACATCCTCCTCCGCATAACTGCATTTTGTAAGGAAGCTAATGTAGTGGAAAAACTTCCTACACTAATCTTGAGAGGAGAATAATATAAAAATTTATAGATATTTAATAGTTACAAAAACTTAAACAAAGATAAACATAAATATCATGCATGCCACAACACAATGATTTACATGGGGAAAACACTTTCAAGAGAAAAACTCCATAGTCCTAAAGCCACCCAATATATTATTCATAAATCACAAAGATTACAATATACTTGTAGAGCAAGATTCTCATAGGAGTATCACCAACTAGAGGTCTAGAGGCAACACGACCACTTTTAGACTCTCAAAATACATCACAATACATAGTCATAATACAATTCCCTCATAAAATAGGTTTGCCTTCTAGGGCAAGACAAGCTAATAAAATATCGGTCATTAGATCATAGAGCACTTATAAAGATTGACATGTAAAGTACTCTAAAGGAAATTTTCATCTCATTGCAAATACTTGTCTTTTCATGAAGAGTCTCTTTGAAGCAACACTTGTGTGCCTCATTTTTGTATATTTAGATATGTTCATATCATTAGTTACATATTGAACTTGTTGTTTTCATTCAACGTCTTATGTATCATAACTTGTATTGTGGAGATATGCATTAAATCCATGATAAAAGTTTTTTTGTTCATTTAAAATCTGATTTATTATTTAATTTGGTAGATTGAATGTTTTATGGGATTAATCTTAGTTGTAGGGAAAACTACACATGCTCTCAATATTTCTTTCAAGAGTTGTACATATATATCTTGAAATTTATTACATTTTGTGCAAAATAGATCTTCCTTAGTGATATGAATTAAGATGATAATTTAAGATGCAATACTGTTAATGTTTATCATTGATGTCAAAGGTTTTTGTTAATTTCATTGATGTCAAAGGTCATTGATGCAAAATTTCATTATGCATATTCAAAATTTATCAAACCCACATATTGGTTTTTCTCAATGGATGGTAGTTCCTCACTTACTGCTTCCTTCTTTATGAGAACCACCAAATTATGTATTAGGAAATTCCCTTAACTCTTTTGGCTATGGAGTTGAACCATATTTTATCAAAAGATTTGGTATACTTGACCATTGTGGATGTGAGAATTTGTCTATTTCCTCGCTCTAATTATCTTCATGATCACTTTCCTCACTTCATCCTCTTTTGCATTAAACCACCTCTTAACTTAGGTTTCTACATTGTCCTCCGCATAATTGCATTTTGTAAGGAAGCTAAGGTAGTGGAACAACTTCCTACACTAATCTTGAGAGGAGAATAATGCAAAAATTTATAGATCTTTAATAGTTACATAAACTTAAACAAAGATAAACATAAATATCATGCATACCACAACATAGTGATTTACATGGGGAAAACCCTTTCAGGAGAAAAACCTCACACTCCAAAAGCCACCCAATATATTATTGAGAAATCACAAAGATTACAATATACTTGTAGAGCAAGATTCTCACAGGAGTATCACCAACCAAAGGTCTAGAGGCAACACGATCGCTTTTAGAATCTCAAAATACATCACAATACATAATCATAATACAATGCCCTCATAAAATAGGTTTCCCTTCTTGGGAAAGACAAGCTAGTAAAATATCAGTCATTAGATCAGCGAGCACTTATAAAGATTGACATGTAAAGTACTCTAAAGGAAATTTTCATCTCATTGCAAATGCTTGTCTTTTCATGAAGAGTCTCTTTGAAGCAACACTTGTGTGCCTCATTTTTGTATATTTAGATATGTTCATATCATTAGTTACATATTGAACTTGTTGTTTTCATTCAACGTCTTATGTATCATAACTTGTATTGTGGAGATATGCATTAAATCCATGATAAAAGTTTTTTTGTTCATTTAAAATATGATTTATTATTTAATTTGGTAGATTGAATGTTTTATGGGATTAATCTTAGTTGTAGAGAAAACTACACATGCTCTCAATATTTCTTTCAAGAGTTGTGCATATATATCTTGAAATTTAATAAATTTTGTGCAAAAGAGATCTTCCTTAGTGATATGAATTAAGATGATAATTTAAGATGCAATAATGTTGATGTTTATCATTGATGTCAAAGGTCATTGATGCAAAATTTCATTCATGGTGTTTGTTAGTTTATTTTTCATTAGTGTTGATGCTTTTCATAGATTTCAAAGATGAAAAGATGAAAGAGGGTATCTGTTCATTCATTCCTTTCATGGTTTCATGTTGTTGATGTACAAACAATGAAGTGTGCTTGTTCATTTAATGTCAAAGGTAGTGTTGATGCAACATGCAAAGGTACTTGTTCATGTTCCTTCATTTCATAGTGTTGATGCAAACCTTCATACCTTCATTTCACAAAGGTGATGTAAAAGGGTGTCAAAGGTCAGTGGTGATGCAAAAGGTGTTTGATGTCAACTATATGAAAGAGTTGTTTCAGTTCAGGGTTATTGTTGATCATTTTATTTTTATATTTATCCCTTGATGTCTTCTTTATGACAAAGAAGCCATATTTGTTGCTTCATTTCAAATTTATTGTTGATCATTCAGAGGTATATCATGTCATAAGAATTCCTCATCATATTACAAGTTGTCTTATTTTATAAATCAAATTAGGTGTTTAGTGGAAAAGGTGTGTATAAAAGCGTGGTTGATAAAGTCAGAGATAAGGGAAAAGATATGAGGATTAGGGTTGTTAATCACTACACCTTATAACCTAAAACAGTAAGTTTTATACCCTAAGAACCTTGACAACCTAGGGTTTATCTTTTGTGAAGGTTGTCAATGCAGGGTTTCCTTAATGTTATATTTTCTTGGTGACTTGGTATCACTGGTCGAGGATCACTTAAGTGACCACTTAAAGGGGTCACTCTCATTGGTCAAATAACCCCTTAACCGGCTAGATAGGTTAATGTTTTCTATATTACCACTCAATATGAAATCAGTGTCTATCATCAAATTGATTGATTGGCAGGAGTATTCCTACTATTGGTATCAAAGCTGCAGGTTCCCTGTAGAAGTTTAATCAACTTGGGTTGATCCTGAAAGTGGAATACTATGGCTAATTAGGAAGGATTTTCTACCTCAAAAGCATCTTTGTTTGATGGCACTAATTTTTCTTTTTGGAGTATTAGGATGGATTCTTACTTGACTTCTTTGGAATTTGATGTATGGACATTAGTAGAAAAAGGTTATACAGTGCCTTCAACACCTCCTTCTACTATTGATAAGAAGAAGGCTTATGAGTGCAATGCAAAGACCATGGATGCCATTCTTTTTGGTTTCATAAATGTGATCCTTATTGAAATCATGCATTGTAAGAGTGCAAAAGATGTTTGGGACAAGTTAGTTAGGATTTATGAAAGTGATGTGAGTTGCAATAAAAAACCCCTACCAATTGACACAAGATATGATATATTTGAAAGAGAAGATGAATTTATAGTTGAGAATGTTGACAAAGAAGGATACCATGTTGTGAGTGAATATGAGTAGGAGTATGATGAAGATGAATGTGATATTGATATTGAAGGTGAACTCATTTGTGCCCTAGATGTGATCAAGAAACTTAGAAAGGAGAACCAAAGATTAGAGTTGCAACTTCAAGAAGAAAAGGAGTCCAAGGACAAAACACTTTCATCCCTTGAAGAAGCAGAAAAACTGATAATAGATTTGAAGGTACAAGTTGTAGAAGTTAAGAAAATAGAAGTCATAAATTAGTTTAAGGTAAAAGAGGTTGATTGTGAAAGATATGATTTAGAGATAGTTTCTTTGAGAAAGGAGCTAGGAAAGGAATCTTCCAAGTTAAACAAGAATCTTCAATTTGAAAAGATCATAGAATGCTTAAATGAGATGTTGAGCAAGCAAAAATATCACAAGGATACTACTAGTTTAGGCTTTGAAAAAGGGTAGAGTTCTAAGGTCAGATAAACTTCTAGGAAGAAAATAGATGTAAACTATCATTATGGTACTCCTAAGACTGAAGAAAAGAAGAAGAAAATAGAAAATACTCCTGCACAAACCAAAAAGAACAAGTTTAGAAGATATTTTCATTCAAGGCAACATCAAATGACCAGGTTTGAAAACTCCTTTCATGGTTATTGCTATTCATGTTATGAATTTGGTCATAGAGCAATAGAATGTTGGATGCATGCAAGGAAAGTTGGATGGAATAAGAGTCATTATGAGTGATCAAATAGAAGAAATAATGTCCTATGTTATAAATCTGATTGTCTAGGTCACACTATAAGGTTTTGTAGTACACAAGTAAGAAATGATGTTTTTGGATTTTCAACAAGATATAGTTCTTTTGTACCTCTGGTTGATTACAAGATCATTTGTTATAAGTGTAATAATCTAGGTCATACAACAAGGTCCTGTAAAAGTAAGTTGATGGAATCATCTAGACATAACAAACATACAAATACTCTAATCAAGTAGAAGAAAGGTATTGTGAAAGTTTGGAGAAGAAAACAAGATCAAGAGAAGGAAGACCCTAAACTTGTCCATATTGCGCAAGAGGCATCAGTAATTTCTTAAAGAGAAACATGAGGTTAGGGGGATATGATTATTACTTTATCATTCAACCCCATAGACAACAATAAAGAGGTTGTATATCAGTCAATAGTTCAATCAGGATGAAAACTATAGTAGACAGAGACTTCATAGACAAAGACATTGATTAAAGACAAAAATAAAATGATTTATGATTTGTAATAATAGAGTTGCAAGGTTATTTTGTAAAAACCTAAGGTTATAAGTTGGTAGAAGATCTCACTAGTAGAATTTCACAAATAAATGACTACATGACTAAAAAATTTAGTCACAACAACTAAAAATGACTAAATTCTACTTTTTTTTTGCAACACGACTATAAATGAGTAAATAAATGACTAATTTGGCCATTGACTAAAAAATTATTTAGTCACACAAATAAAAATTACTAAATAGTTAGTCATTTATTTAGTCACAATCCATTTGAATAGATCATTTAAGTAATCAAGAATCAATAGTGCTATTCCTAATTTTCATTTTAATAAACATACTCTAAAACTTTCGTCGAATGCTTATTTTTAGGTGTAGCCCACCAAAATGGAGAATTAAAATGACATGAATTTCATTTTAATAAACATATTCTAAAACCTTCATTGAAACCTTATTTTCAGGCGTAGCCTGCCAAAATAGAGAAGTGAAATGACATGATTATGTGTTGGCATATGGCTTCTAATGTTGTAATTGATGGAAACTAAAGTCATTCCCATGATCCACAATTCAGTATCCAGTCACACTAGAAGATAATGTGATACAGTGTGTATTACAGGAAAAATACGTGTGGAACAGGGTATCCGGTCAAACGGCTTCACCAGATCATCTTTTTATGTTGTGGATCTCTAGAATTTCTTGTTAAGCATGTGGATTATCTTATTATCAAGCTTTGTGGTGTTGCATTAGTTACAGTACGAGGTAGAAGGTCCAATAGGACAATTTTTTCTGTCTATTTGTCTATTGGAGCCGATTCAGGGAATGTGGCACACTGTGGATGTGTTAAGTGGAATTAGTCAAGATGTTTTCATGTTCAAATATTTAATTATTGGCCCTAGCTATGGGCTACCCAAATTGTTTGGATACACATCAAATTTATTCATATTTTGGGCTGACAATTTTCAAATATCCCAAGTTTTATGGAGCCAACTTGTAGTGATTATATCCTGAGTTGCGGATATATTTAGATGATCGATCACATCATTTTGTGCAATGAACAAGAAGTATTGGTGTATGCTGCAAAAATCCAAGGAGTATTTGAGCGATATCGTGCTCAGTTTCACTTGCGCATAAGGGTTTTGTGTGAGAACTTGAGCAGAGTAGAGTAGAAGTTCAATATTAGTCAGAAGGACAAAAGTTCGTCATCAGAGCTTAATCAGAACTGCAATCAAGGATTGGTAGATGCTATATTTTAAGTTCATTATCTTTTAGATTTATTCCAAACATTTGTAAGGACAGTAAGTCCATTTTGAGCAATGAGCTCTAGGCAGTGAGCCTGAATGCAAGTGCATTCCCATTTTGTAATATTTCTATTGAGTATACTCATAACTTATTGTGGATTGGCCATCCACCGTGGTTTTCCCCCTAACAGGGTTTCCAAATAAAAATCCTTGTTTTATGGTTGTGTGGTTTCTTGCTTTCAGTTTCTACATATTGATTTTAATTAAATGTTTTAAGTGGATTAAGGATCACAATAAAAGAATTAATTTTTTCAGAACATTGATTCACCCCCCCTCTCAGTGTTGCTTGTTTCCAACAATTGGTATCAGAGCTAGTTCCTTGAAGGAAGTCTAATAGCTTGGGGAGATCTTGGAAAGTGTTCTTAATGGATACAAGTAGTCTTCAAAAACAACTTATGGTGGCTTTGGATGATCTTGACCGGTCAAAATTTGAGATCTGGGAACTGTAAGATAATCTTAAGATGCAGAAAAATTCATCCAGTCCTTAAAAGACAAGATCAATGAATCAAGAGAGAAAAGAAAGGAATTATGTGGTCAACTGAAGTAGAAGAGTAAAATTGTAGAAGATGATCAATTCAGTCAGGCTTTGAAAGAGATAATAGAAGAATGTGAAATTTTTTCCCAAGAGAATGCTACCCTAAAGCATGAGATGGAATCTATCATGATGAAGATGACCAAGGAATTTGAGGATAGAAAGAAGAATGAAGAAAAGCTTGCACAATATTTGAAAGAAAAGTCAGAACAATGTACCCGACTAGATAATGAATTGGAACAATCCAAGAACAATGAAGAAGAACTTGAAAAGTAGCTTAATGAACTCAGAAATGAACTTGCTGATGCAAATGAGTATAAGGAGAAATTCAATGCAAGATCAACCAATTTTGATGAACTAATCAAGGGACAAAGGAATAATGGTGATCGACGAGGTCTTGGATATGAGGAAGGAGAAAGCTCCAGATCTGGACAAAGGAGCTCTGGACAAAGGAATCCTGGACAAAGAAAATTCAGACAAGAAAACCAGATGAAAGGACCCGGAAGGATTCCAGTAAGGAAACCTAATGCTCAAAGATTTAATGGCTATTGTTATACCCGCAACAAAAATTTTCATATGGCTTCTTAGTGTAGGAGTAGAGTGAATGCAAATGGACCATCATTCTCAGGTCAGTGTTTTAATTGCTATAAGTATGGACATAAGTCAAGTGAATGCAAAAGTATGATAAACAACTTTCAAAGAAATGTCAAATGTTATGCATGCAATAGATTTGGGCATATTGCTAACCAATGCAAATCAAGACAAAGTCAGTGGAACAATTGGCCTAGATAGAGAAGTGTTGTGTGCTACAGCTGCAATAAATTTGGTCACACTTCTAGATTTTGTTGGAACAGAAGAGGTCCGGTAAAACAGAACATGTAACCTGATGTTAAAGGAAAAGGGAAAGTCACTACTGATGAGATCAAGAAGCGAATGCAAAAGAAATGGGTGAAGAAGAATCCCTCTGTAGAAGAAAATGGATCCACACCAAAAGCCTCTTTTGGTAATACTTCAAGAAATTGATCTCAGGCCTCTATTATAGGGGGAGCTTTCAAGAAAAAATCCTAAACCTCCTACAAGTGATTGGTACTGGAATTCAGATGAGTCCAGTCGATACCTCTCAAACATTATGAAAAGAATCTACGGGATTGGTAAAGAATATTGGAGATCTTCATAAGAATTATCTGTCTCGGAACATAAAGGACAATAAACCGGTTGAGTTAGGGCAAAGGGAATTTATTGCAAAAGTAAAAATTTAGGTTCGAGGAAAATAAAAGAATGGTTTTCACTTTCATTTGTCATATTGCATTCAGACGAAAGAAGTTTGGATTGCTCTGAAGTGATCTTTGCCAAATTGTGAAAAGATTCAAGCATAGAGGAGAATTTGTGACCAAATTCCCTTTTGTCTCTGAAAGGTACTTATTGGAAAACCTATAAATTTTTGTGCTCGGAATTATGTCTACCCCTCTTATAGTTGAAGTCAAGGATAGGCCATGACCGAATTTGAAGTGGCATCCATATAAGTCTGTAGACATAGAACCCCTAGGTGCATTTTCATTGATTCCGTACAGAGTTCTACATGTAGAATATATTAGGGCATATGTGCACGCTAATATTGAAGATTTGGGTAGTTCACAGTTGTTGGAATTATATTCCAATCACATAGTTCAAGAGGATTTTTCTGTGAAACTTGAATTCCAAACCCTAGTGGACAAGAAATTTTGTGTAGTTCACAAAGTTTCCTATATTTGAGGAGGATGAGTGGGTTCTATACAATTGAGTCGTGTGCATGATGAATATATGTGGTTGGATGTGCCATTCAAAATTTCCAAGGAAGCTATTTGTGCAATTACAGGCTTGAATTCCTCCGGAAGACTTCCAATATTGAAGTTGGTAAAGAATGATGAGGTTACCAAAGCAACTGGCTTGCATTGGGATAGAAGGCCAATGACTATAGAACATATTTCCAAAGTTGATGTAAAATTTGCATCCATGGTCATAGGTTACAAGATTTACCATTCAAGCCAGGAGAATTCTATATCTGGCACAACTATCTATACAGCGTATGAAATGATCAAACAAAATGAAGATTTTGATCTATGTAAGTTGCTTAGAGGTCAATTGTTGGAGAATCTGAGAAAGATCAAGAAGGACAAGAAGAATGTATTCAAGTTCAATTTTTTTTTAATCTACCTGTATTTCTACTTCACTGGTGAAATGCCAAGAGTTGGTAAAGTTCAATGGCGTAATGATATGCCAGTAGCTATTCAAATCTAGGATATACTATGTGCACTTGGTGATCGACAGACCCACAACACAATCTTGTGGGGTCATTTCAAAAATTTCCAAGGCTTAATGCATGCTAGAGAGAGAATTCCAACTGCAATAGTGGAATAGTATAAAGACACTATATGCTTTATGGTAGACATTGACCAGTGTTACATGGAAGTTGTTGATCCTAAAACTGTTTGGATCATGCCGATGGGGTATGAAGTAGATCTAAACATTATGAGGATGTATGTTGAACATCTACTAAATTCACCACTGGATCCCAATGAAGAAAGGTTTGGCACCTATGCATAGAAAATCCTACAAGTTCATTATGATTTGAGAAAGCTCAAGTCAATCAGAAAGGTGAGAAAGGAAACATAAGCTTTTGCAGAAATAATAGGTCTTCAAGTTGAAAAACTGAAAGAAATAAGAAGGCAAAGAGATGAAGCTGAAGTGACCAAAAATAAGGAAAAGGCATCATCTGCTAGTTTGGGAGCATCCTCTGTTAACACTAGATCAACCAATAATTCCCATGTAGCACAACCAAATCAAGTTGAAGCCTTCGGGAGAAGAAAGAAGAATAAAATTTCAAGAACTTACAAAGCTGTATCGGTAGATGAAGAGGAAGAAACTGACTCTAAAGAAGTAGTAAGAGAGTTAAAAGCTTTCGGGACTCATGCTGTCCAACTAAACAGGAGAAAACCTTTTGACAAAGGTAAAGAAGCAAAGAAAATGACCAAAGTCAACAAGCCCATCATGTCAATTGAGGAAGTTGAAGATGCAGTGGTAAATGATGGAAATATCATACCACTCTGTGACCTGTATGAGACTTTTGATGATTCTAGAAAAATGATTCTTGAAGAAGCTATTGTTAAGCACTTGAATATTTTCAATAAAACTCTTGTTGAAATCATGTTTGGATGCCTACAAACCTATATAATGCATTGGAAACTAGAAGAGAGAGTTCTAGAACAGAGGAAGAAAATCTAAGGAAAAGAGTTCTTGCTGCCTTGTGCCTAGAAATGGGAATTGAAGAAATGGATTGACTTCTTCATAAAGCTAAAAAGGATTTCAAAATCAAGTCTAGAATAAACAAACTCATGATTGGTGAAACTGATGCAGTTATCAGTGAAACTAAGAAAATTTAGGAAGAGTACTTGTCAAAGGAAAAGGTAAATATTGAGGAGATCAATACTAAACATGAAGGAAATGAAAATGAGGAGAACATGAATGTGTCTGATCCTCTGGTGTTTGAGGATAATCTGACCTCTCCAAATGTAGAAAACTCAGAAACATCTGTTATATCTAAGGTCCAAACTGAGGCAGTTGATGAAGCAAAAGAGGCACATACTAAAGAAACTGAAATGCCTAAAGCAAATCCTAAAGCAGAATCTCAAGTTGAAAAGAAAAAGGAGCACAAAATCAGGATAGAGGAAGTGAAGGAACCTTTATTGGAGAAGCATGATGAGCTAGATCCTGAATTGGATGAAAACATAATTAATCTTTCCACTCTGTCTCCAATTCAGATGATGAAGGTCGCCAAAATTGCCCAAGCCAAAGCTAGTGAAAAGATATTGAAATCTCACATTGAGGACAGTGAACTTTTAAAGCTTGCATATAGAGTCCTATAGAAAATAATGCCTACTTATGCTGTGGAACCATCAAGTTCTTCCTTCGGTGAGTTGAAAAAGTTAATAAGCTCTGTAGATTCTCATTTCAAATCTTTTGAGAAATCGACCCTAGACAAAGTGAAGGAGTTCAAAGAGAGGAGGATTAATAGCCTAAAGGAATTGATTGCCAGAGATAAAAATATGTTAGGCTCTTGCATAAAGAATATTCAAAGTACTATATGTGAAGCAGGAAAAGTGTACAAGTCCTGCTTAGTCTTGTCAAAATTTACTGAAGCAAATGAGAAGCAGGTGAAAGATATTGAGTAGTAGTTGGTTACTATTTCCAACGCATTTGACCCATTGGCAGGTAGTATTTGTCATCAAGAAAGTCAGGTAATATCTTTTCTCAATCAAATAAAGAATCAGAAGGTTGAAAATGAAAGGATTATTGGAAGAGTAAGTGAACTTAGGGGGGCTAATAAGTCCAAAAATTGAGATGATGGCGAATGCTCTGAAAGAAGCTGAAAGTGCTATGACCGCTCCTGATCCAGTGAGCCTCAAAGTTGCTGAAACCTTGGCATATCTTCTTTGTGGTAACATTACTATTTTGGAGATTTTGAAAAGTGTGTGGGACTCAAAATTAAGTGGACTGAAGAATGTCTTTGTAGACATCTTCAAATTTTTGTAAGTCTTCGGATATGGTTGTATAGTTTTGCAAATTTTGGGTGCCCCAATTTTGTCATTGATGTCGAAGGGGGAGAGAGTGAAGTGAGAAATTCTTTGATATTCTTAGGGGGAACTGCATTTTGCATTTTGGAAGTGTACTTATCAATCTCGACACTTAGTCATTTTTCACTAAGTGTTGCCATCAATGCCAAAGGGGGAGATTGCTGGAATATGGCTTCTAATATTGTCATTGATGGCAACTCAAGTCATTCCCATGATCCATAGTTCAGTATCCAATCATACCGGCAGATAATGTGATATAGTGTGTATTACCAGTAGAATACGTGTGGAATAGGGTATCCAGTCAAACAGCTTCACCGGATCATCTTTTTGTGTTGTGGATATCTAGAATTTCTTGTTAAGCATGTGGATTATCTTATTATCAAGCTTTGTGGTGTTGCATTAGTTACAATACGAGGTAGGAGGTCCGATAGGACATTTTTTCTTTCTATTTTTCTGTTGTAGCCGACTCAGGGAATGTGGCATGTTGTGGACATGTTAAGTGGAATTAGTCAAGATGTTTTCATGTTCAAATATTTAATTATTGGTCCTAGCTATGGACTAGCCAACTTGTTTGGATACGCATCAAATTTATTCATTGAGCCGACTTGTAGCGATTCTATCTCCAGTCGTGGATATATTTAGATGATCGATCACATCATTTTGTGCAATGAACAAGAAGTAGTGGTGTATGTTGTGAACATCCAAGGATTATTTGAGTGATATCATGTGCATTTTCACTTGCGCATAATGGTTTTGTGTGCAAACTTGAGCAGAGCAGATAAAAATTTCAATATCAGTCCAAAGGACAAAAGTTCGTCATCAGAGCTTAGCCGAAACTGTAATCAAGCATTGGTAGATGGTATATTTTTAGTTCATTCTCTTTTGGATCTATTCCAAACCTTTGTAAGGATAGTAAGTCCATTTTGAGCAGTGAGCCTGAATGCAAGTGCATTCCCATTTTGTAATATTTCTATTGAGTATACTCAAAACTTATTGTGGATTGGCCATCCACAGTGATTTTTCCCCTAACAGGGTTTCCATGTAAAAATCCTTGTGTTATGGTTGTGTGGTTTCGTGCTTTCAGTTTCTACAAATTGATTTTAATTAAATGTTTTAAGTGGATAAAGGATTAGAGTAAAATAATTAATTTTTGTAGAACACTGATTCACCCCTCCCCCTCTCAGTGTTGCTTGTTTCCAACATTATGTTCTCCCTATAAATAGTTGAAGTTGGTTGGGGTCAAGATTTTCAGTAAAGAATGATAGAGAATGGTAAGGAGATGTGTGTGATAGGAGGCATATGATTCATTTTTGCTATCTCATTCCTGCTCTGCTCAACAAGGGTTACATTGTTGACACTACTATTTTTAATCCAAGTATTTAATTGACATATATTTGCATAATCTCAAATTCCTTCAGATGATTTTGAAGTATCAATGTATCTTATATAGCGTTTAGAATGATTTCTTTTATTTTTAAAAAATAAATAAATGATGTATTTTCCTATGATTAGATTATGTGGAGAAGATAGGGTATCTATGGGATCTACCTGGTGCAAAGTAGAGGCTTAAAATAATGAAAGAGGACTTGTTAGAAGAAGGAAACTTTGATGAAGTAATAAATGGAGTGGATGGAGTTTTTCATACTGCTTGCCCTATCGTAGTACCAAATGATCACAACATCATGGTAGGTTGTCCTCCACTGGATTTTTTCTTTTTTGTTTTGTTTTGATGACATAAATTGGTTTAGTTTTATTCTCTGTGAAATGTATTGCCAAGTAGGAGGCCTTCACTGATCCTAGTGTGAATGGGAATCTCAATGTCCTCAAGTCTTGTTCAAGATAACCCTCTGTAAAGAGATTCATGCTTACATCCTCCTACTTAGCTATTAGATATAACTACAATAATCAAGAGCTTTCTCTTTTAGATGAGTCCCATTGGAGAAATCCAGAATACTAGAAACAGTATAATGTAAGTATAAATACCCTCCTTTGAAGATTATATTTCACTGGTTAGAAGCATTGAATTGCATGTACAAGAGTAATTAATGGGATCTTCTTGTTGTGAGTATAAGAGTAAACTTGATCATCTTGGTATAAGCAAAAAAAAGCCCCAAAATTTCTCCATAAACTTATCCATGAAAGTTTTTACTTCTTAGGTTCAATTCACATTTGCATAATTCTAAATTTAGGGTATGTTTTTCCTGCAACTTTGGTATGTATATGCAAAAAATCTTGTTGAGAAAGAGGCTTGGAAGTATCAAGAGGGGAAGGGCCTTGATCTGGTTATGGTAAACCCATCATTTATTATTGGGCCACTTCTTGCACCTGCACCTACCAACACTCTTTCCTTAGTCCTGAACATAATGAAAGGCTGGGTCTATGGTTAAAAACTTTGAGAGTTGTGAGTATTTAAATGATTATTAAGTTAGATTTTTGTAAATGTACATTTTATAAAAGGGTTGTAGGCTCTCTCATGAGCATGTTCCAAACATAACATGAGCATGTCCGTAATGGAACCTAATTATTTTCCTGACTCAAAGGTTTTGTTTCAAACATGTTTCAAACCTTATAAGTAGATCATAGTTGATTTGAAGCTATCACTGTTATAACTTATAAGCCGCAAATGTTAAAGAATTGCTAATGGTGCAGTGGTTCACTACTTAATTGCCAATAAATGATGAAAATGAATATAGTATAACCTGGATGAATAAAATGTATCATGCATTTGTATGGAACTTGAATTGGCCATTTTCAAAATGAAAAATTGTAAATATGTTGTGCAATATATGTTTGTGAAGGCATAATTTGAAATGATTTTGGAAGCAATTAGCTTCTAAACAACAACTACAAGCATGAATTTCATTCAGTCTTATTACTTTTTTTGTATGCAGGATGCTACATTATTGTATGTGGGTAGATTATTGACAAGCTTTGGTGTGGGAGTGATCATTCACATTAAGCTTATCAAATTTTCTACATGCCTATAATTTTATGAAAGGTTTGTCAAGGTGGGAAATTTATTTATGTTTTAATGAATCTAATTCTTTCCATATACTATGGTAAATTTAGGTACCCATTTATATTGTTGAAACAACTCTGAAGCAACTACGAGGTTCTCTTCGTGTTGTAAATTGGGTAAGCTTCTTCCATCAATTGATTTCCCCTTAAAATTATTATCTTCCTCTATTGCTTTGGGTGAAGTTGTGGATGACCAACTTAAATAATATGCAAGTAAATGAAGAATAATATGAAGCAAATTTTTCCATTGGTGGGTTGCTATTTGCATAAAACATGCCCCATTATAATTTTGAGGCTTACAATTATCAATGTTGCTAGAATGATTTATGGCAGTGTGAGTTTCAAAGCTTAGATAATAAATTCCATATCTAAAATTTTTGGTCATTTGGCATCCATATAGTTTGATTTATATAGTCATCACTATCTAACACTGGTTTTTCCTCATTTTATTCTGAATTATGGATTCAAAAAAATACACTTAAAATCAATTAAAGTTTTACCACTTACTAGATCGAAGTTGGCTTTTTGAGAATTCTATAGGTAGCATCATAGCAGGTTTGGGGCAATGCAACATGGAGATTGGTATACCATAATCCATGATGTTAAGCTGGAAACTTGCATGTGGTGGGAAATTATTTCAATCCTTTTATGACTAAATTCTTTTATAACATCATCTATGGCATGGATTAACCTTTGTAATTATTTTCTTTGTATTAAGGACATGAGTAAATGCTCACATATCGGAAGGAATACATATGCCATAGGTTGCATGTTTGAATTTGGAATAGTATATAAGGTAAATGAAAAAACAATCTCCAACAATAAATAAGGTAAATGGAAAATAATATCCTTGTGGAATTTGATGTCTCTCTTAGCAGTGACCTAATAAATTATCTTTACCTTTACCTATATTCAGGAGGAAATTTATCTAGGCAGAAGGATATAACATAAATGAAACTTTGGTAGTGATCCAATGAAAAGTAGAAAAGTTACACAAGTTTATATATGTATATAAGCCTTAAAAGTTTCTAATAATCTTGGTTTTTGGTAGGAGGATAGAATGGTGCTTGCTAGGAAGGGTTCTCTCAAATAGTATATGTTTATTCTTGTTTCAGTATTGATTTTGTTTATAATGTTCATCTAAGAATCACTATATCTCATTGTTGTATTATAGACTCTTCGTGGGTATGAAACTGATGTAACAACTGAAGAAGCTGAAATTAATGTAATGCTTTGATATGGATATAATATTTTCAAAGCTTTTAGTTCCATATGCATATTTTTTCACTTTTTCCATCTATTTTCCAAACTGATGTAGAGAAAGGGGGAAATCAATCAACCAACACAATTTCAACTAATTCCAACAAGCCTTTAATCTCCAAAACCCTAATTAGGGTGATTCCCTTCACAACTTCACTATTTACCTTGTAGGTCTGCAAACCTAATTTCTTGGACCTATCTCACAAACCCAAAATCAAACCCACCAACCATTTGTATTTTTAGACACCCTTTATCTCTTTACCAAACATATCTCAAAATCACCTTAGGTCACTTTGGACCAACACTCTCAATTTAGGGCTTCTACAATGTCCTAATAGGCCAATTAGGCCACATTTACAAAGTATCTACCCTTTAATCTCCCTTCTAGACAAAAAACACTATTGGACAGTCATAACCAGGTTACATAAGCACTAAATCAACAATTATCCTCCATGCTTAATCAATCATCAAAATATGCTTCCCCAATAGTTTTCAACATTTACCAACCCTTAACCATCAACTTTTACCCAATACACTCAAATTTGACAACTAGGGCATCATGCCCAAACCCACAAATGGCCTCCCCTGCTCACAAAATCCATTCTAACACCTAATCCTACCATTTTTGACCTATTCCACCAAGCCACAAGAGATACAGATGGTGGAATGGGTCATTATTCCATTTTAAGCAACTTCAAACCCTTAAATAGAACTTACAAACCCGTAGTGAGTAAAAAGCTTGTAAAAAGCTTGTAAAAACCACAAAAATTAATAAAAACGATTCAAACTTGAACCAAAATAAAGCTACTTCACATATATATCAAATTTTATGCACTTGTAATCTAATGCTAACTATACAGATGCGTACAAATCAAAGGAGTAGCGAAATTATGAAAAATTGCAGAGAATTAGTGTCTTTTCAATTCAAAATTTCAAACTTACAAAAGATAGCCCTCTTCCAACGTTCCAAAAATATTTTTAAAGAATTTCAAAACGTGACCAATCAATTCACCTACCTTTCCACTAAGAAAAACTATCTTGACTCTTGAACTTCCATATTTTGCACTTTTTGTTGCATTTGTTTATAATGACAACATTTGGAAATATGGACAAATTTTGCAAAGTAAACCCCTAATGACCTAACTTACATTATCAATGGTCTATTATGACCTTATTTATTTCCATCCAAACTCAAAACACCTAAACCAATATAACTAGACCCTATTCTCAAAAATTATGAACATGGTGCCCTACACCATACACCCAACTTGAAAAAGTTTCCAACTCCCTTGGAAATTGTTTTGCAGTTTGTACAAACTTGATCACTCCATCTCCTTGAGCTTCAAATGCTCCTTTGTCTGGTAAACCTGTCCATTGAGTCAAAAATTGGAAATTTACATTGTAACTTGCATTTGAAGTCTTCTTACCACTTTGAATATGCTCCTCTTTCACAAACTGATTTGATGATTGACCTCTTATCTTTCCTTTATGATAGACTGATATTACAACTGAAAGCTGACCTCTGTCAATCTTGCTATGGATTGTCCTTTCTTTCACTCTTGTAAAATGGTCAAACTAATTCAACTGTGTTTTCCAAACACCCTTAGTCATTTCACCTTTTGTCTTCATCACTGTCCTTGAAATTTCTATAAGAGTTGAAGAAATTAGCTCAACACCGAGGAACACCTACAAAGAACAAAGATAAACCTTCCATAAGAGGATATGGAAGAAAGAGCTTGCTGAATATTGATCGAGGATTCAAAATGAGGTATATTACAATTGATACTTGAGATTCCTTCAAAAGACAATGCATGCACAACCCTAAATCTAACTTGAACTAAAAGATAGCTCAACTAGATAAGATAAGTTCTAGAAAAGCCAACTAAGACTTTCTAAAAACAAATCTTTTTCCTAAGTAAACTTATGCAAGTTTAATTAAATGATTAATTACACCAACACCCCCCATAAGTGCACCTTAGGGAGAAGATTATTATGAAAATGATGCAAAGATGCAAAAGATGAGTCCTGGCAACAAGGCCATGTTAGGTACCCATGCACAAATGAAGAATCTCTCACATATGGAGAAAAGGAGAAAAACCCTGTGGGAGAAAACTCCTCTCCAAAAGAGAGAAACACAAGACATGAAGAACATCATGGAAGTAGGAAGAAGCTGCAAACAACTGTTGAAAGATGACTACTATGGTGCCAAAGAACCTCCTTTGAAGATAGGATGATCATGATCAAGGAGACAACACTCAGGCTGAGTGCCCCCAACAACACTACTCAAACAATGATCAAAAATACATATGGCACATGAATCTGTACAAGTGACCCCAATGACACTACTCAACCAATGAAAGTTGAAAATACAAGTGCCAATAGTCTAAAGAACACTAATCAACCGAGGATTTGGAAGATTCCCTTCCACAGAAAAAACCCAGCATAAGCATCAATAGTAAGGGTTCTGGTACGTTGACGGGAGAGTCGGCTGTATCTTATTGAAATGTTGTGTGACACCCTATAGTGTAAGTGAAGCGTGGCGAGACAAATATTTTAAAGTGTACAAGAAAGTACCTCGCAAATGAAAGTGGTGTGCAAAATAGAGCATTGCCATGCATGAAGCGGGGAATTGGTATGGACCTACTGCTGGACATGGAGGAAGATATCCCGTCAACCGCCACCACCCATCGATGGTTGTTATAGCTGGCAGCAGATCCATAAGGGACAAAAAAATGGAAATACATGAAGAACAACCAAAAACAAAGCATCCCATGCAAACGAGAAGTTCCCAAGAGCTAATATGTCCAGGTAATTCACTAGAGTGTGAAAACACAAAAAACTAAATAAAATGTACTTGGAGTGAAATCTAGAAAAAATTCATGGATGGAACTGAAGAGCTCTAAAAGATAGTTCCAATGCCACTGAGAGCACAAAAAACATAGAAACTAGTCAAAAGTTATGAGCTCGGGACTAAAAACAACTCCTTTGAATTCAATAGGTTGTAGAATGCACCAGAAAAAAATAAAGTGATGATACCCACACCACTAGAAAGTTGACATAATTAGCTTTCCGACGATATTTTGTTTGCTGAAAAATGATATCGTATACCCTAGATACGACCAAAAGAAAAAAATAGCTCCCTGGAGGCCAAAGAAGGGGTCAAAGAGGGCCAACCAACAATCTATACTACTGACGCCATCATGACATCATGCTGACGTCAATCGAATATTCTCCTATTGGCGGAAAAAAATCTAGTTCCCCTTGGAAAAACTCAGTCGACGGGAAAAGGACGAAATATTCCTCAAAACGAAATATTCTTCAAGATTCTCTACCCGCCGAAAATCGCGCCGTCATTGCTAGGAAATGGGAAGTTGGCTAGGGAAAAAAAGGGATCCGCTGGTGGTTTCAAATGTCAGCCGGTGAAGTTTATTCCATAGCCGTCACCGAAAGGGAGTTGTCGCTGGTTGGGGAGAGGTGGCCGCCAGGACCGGAAATCGCCGTGGTTAAAAAAAATACCGCCGTGGGATTGTGAATGCCCGCCTGTCGTATGTATAAAGTACCTGTTTGCAAGGCTTATCGATGCAAAAATCTCTACAATACCCTCAATTTAATACAATGACCCAATAAAATTTTTAAAAAAAAAATTCCGCCCAACATTTTTAATGATTTTTTTTTTAAACAAAAAACTTTACAATTATTTTTGAAATTTTTTTGACAAAAAAAAGGTCAGAAAATAAAAAAAATTTACTAGGTGTGTAGGAAATATTTTTCTCAATCCGCGTGTAGACGGCCATATGAGGCCGTACAAGTAATTTTTTTTCCTCACGAACAACCAACGCCAAATATAGATGTATTATATGTTGATTTTCATCTCTCGAACGCTTTGGATCTAATGGCGATGTCCAATCTGCCTCAAAATGCACCTTAAGCTTCGCAACTCCCAGATCTAGAAAATCTTCAAACCATCATAACTTTGGCATAAAATGTTGGATTTAGGTGAAACAAAAGTTTATTCTAACTATTTCGATAGCCCTAGACTCGAAAATGAGCTCAGATTTCCTCCAACGTGCGCCAAAAATGACCATGCAAGAAAACCCATATAAAGAGACAACCTCAAAAAGATCTTACAACCATAGCTCAAACCTCAAATTAGAGAAGGGTTTTTGCAGGGAGGGCTCTGATACCATGTAAGAGTTCAAGAAATTAGTTCAACACCTAGGAACACCTGCAAAGAACAAAGATAAACCTTCCACAAGATGATATGCAAGAAAGAGCTTGTCAATATTGATCGAGGATTCAAAATGAGGTATATTACAATTAATACATGAGATGCCTTAAAAATACAATGCATGCACAACCCTAAATCTAACTTGAACTAAAAGATAGCTCAACTAGATAAGCTTACTTATTTCAACAAGATAAGATATGTTCTAGAAAAGCCAACTAAGACTTTCTAAAAACAAATCTTTTTCCTAAGTAAACTTACGCAAGTGTAATTAAATAATTAATTACACCAACACTTTCTACCCCAAATACCACTGTACCATCAGACTTACAAACCTCTATCCTATTGGACTTATCAACCTCTATTTTGACAGTACTTGACTGCCCCTTCACCTCTTTTGCAATCAAAGGACAAATCAGTATCCCAATCAAAATTTCATCATATTTTCCTAACCCATTTTGCTCCCTTACAAATAATTCATCCTTGACCTTCTCTAGGTTAGTTTTTGACATCTTCTTCTCATCATTTTTTCTTCCTTCTAACTGTGCACCATCCTTCAAATTCACTATCCTATTATCTACAACTTTTGCAATGGTTGCAAACTTTACATTCTTTTCTTCCTTTGGCTTCACAAACTCCTTTTTTCCCATTATGATTACTCTTGTTGCCTTACCTTGTTCCTTAACATCCTCAACCAATGGGGTCAATGTGAATGTATTCCCATCCTTCTCAATCTGATATGTGTTATTTCTCCCATCATAAAGTGAGTTTGTATCAAATTGCCATGGTATTCCAAGTAGTAAATGGCAACAATCCATTGGTAAAATATCACAAAGAACCCTATCCTAATAGCCACTAATACTAAACTCAACTAATGCTTTCTCATTCACCAAAATTGATTGATTATCATTCACCCAAGAGGCTTTATATGGTGTTTCATGAGGTATTCTTTCTAACTTCAGTTTATCTACCATCTTAGTTGATACCATGTTATCAGTGGAACCAAAATCTACTACTACCTTACATACCTTTCCTTTGCATTTGCATGTGGTCTTGAACAATTGTCTTCTTTGTGTAATCTCCTTCTCCTTGGATGCTTGGAGTAATGTTCTTCTTACCATCAAAGTTTCCCCAACTTCTGGAGTAGCAAGTTGATGAGGAGAATTCACACTTTCACAATCATCCTCGTGCACCAATTGATTCCTTCTTTCACCTCCACTTGAAGTAAAGCCTTGTCTTTCAGGACACTTAAATGTTGGATGCCCAAATTGATTACAATTGTAACACCTTCCTAAAAATGTATTTGAGCTTCTACCTTCACCATATCTTCCTCTGAAACCTTTGAATCCACCCCTTTGATCAACAACTTGTTCATGCCCCTTGCTTGAGTTTTCTTGACTTTCTTGTGACTGCCTTGGAGTGGAAAAATTACCTCTTCCTCTTGCATTGCTACCTATGTTTGTCTTGTCTTCTCTTGAGTTTATCTTCAGCCCTTATTGCCATTTGGTAACATTCTTCAATTGTCCTTGGATTGTGCAAACTCAACTTATCCTAGATGTTGAACCTTAGTGTTGTGTGGTCTCACAACACGCCCCATTTTTCCCCTTGGAAAAATGTGGACCCCCTCTTTTTCTTCTTTTCCTTGCTCTTTTTGTTGTCGCTCACTTTGGCATTGTTTTGATGCTCGGTCGGTTGCTGATTTCCTCTCTCATTTTCACTTGGCCTCTCTATTTTCATATCCTTTTGTTTCCCAGTTTTGGTTTTTTGGTATGCTCTTAATGATTAGTCTGTTACCAGAAACTGGAATCCTAGAGTCCTGTGTTTGAGCCAAAAGAATTTGTATCTTCATAAGATTCTAGCTTTGCCCAGTATTTCATTGATCAAAATTTTAATCCCGATAATTTCCTCTTTTACCGAAGTCTGGTATTTTATTGTTTCTTTTTCCTGAGAGTTAGAAACCGGAGATTCTACTTTGAAATATGTCAAATTTATTTTTTTAGACTCGGTTTCTGGTCTTTCCTTAGAAGGTATTTCTTGAATCCCAGTGTTGTTTTCTCCTTTCAAAATAAATATCAGAAAGCTTTAATCCCGGTGATCACTGGTCAATCAATTACATATATTTAATGACATATACCTTGCAAAGAATTAGTGTGATATCTAATTGCCATGTATAATCAACACACCATCTTTCTTCTCAAATAGCGAGCCAACGCAAAAATCTAGGTGTTCATGATTTTGACCATAATCCTTAATGATTGCACCTTTATTCTAGGAATTAATGCAAAATAATAGGTAATTAATGAAGGTGGCGAACTACCTATGTACTTGGCACCACCTCAACCATGCAATTTCTTTTACAACACTCCACTTCGCGTCATATTGCAAATTTGCTAAGGAC
Source organism: Sequoia sempervirens (assembly GCA_007258455.2). Lineage (NCBI taxonomy): Eukaryota > Viridiplantae > Streptophyta > Pinopsida > Cupressales > Cupressaceae > Sequoia > Sequoia sempervirens. The sequence goes on from VDFB02391454.1 coordinate 46,436, forward strand.
ATTGAATTAATGAAACAACATTGGCATGCAAAGAGAGGTAAAATTTCGAGAAACTAAGACACAACTACCAAGGGTTTTGAAGTTGCATTATGAAGAATCACCATTATTAACCAGAACTAGGTATTTTATGAATAACTAATACTTTGATAAGATTTTCTCAAGCTAAAAATTCTTGATAATGGTATTTCCCATTCTAAAATTGAAATGTTAATTATTCTCTAAGTTGTTAAATTTAATCGAAAATGAATTGAAAATTTTACGAAACACAAGTTTTGGTTAAATCTAACCCTAACTTGCACACAAGACACATATTTTGAAAATTGTAGAGAACATTATATACAAAATGAGCACTTCTGATGCAAAAGTAGAAGATGAATTCAAGTATTGCAATTCACAAGCCGTACCCATCAACGTAGTGGTTACATACACCCATATGGGATGGTCTTCTGACATTAAAATACGTTCACGACTATTGGAAGAGAATGCTTCGCAATGTACCAAGAATGTCGTGGCAAACGGGTTACTTGTTGCAGGAGGGTTTCCGCCAGCAATGGAAGCTCTTGAACTAGTTATGCAATGTATAAATAATTACAACCCAACCAAGAGGATTGTTGAGAAAGAAGGGAGAATTTATGCAAACCTGTCATAGAAAGGAATCATCTACACATTTGGTCTCCCTATTTACACATAGATGTTCAATTTTGACCTAAAGGCCAAGACCGGGACATATCAGAGCACTGAGGAGCATAATAGAGAAATTATGAGCACCCAATGGTGCTAACAACCAATTACACAATAGACCAAGGTAATTCTGAGGTCTATGTTTAAACAAGAAATGCAAGACATTATAACTTTGTTGAGCAGAGTAGCTGGTTTAAGAGATGCAACCAAATTCAAACCCTAGATGTTCGTGATAATATCCTGTATGATAGAGGGTCCTGTGGAGTTGCATTGGGGAAAATTGATAAGTGACAAACTACATGAACATATTACTACATTCCCCAAAACCAGATGCTTCTACATGTCATCGTATATTATTTACTCATGTGCTATGAGAGCTAGTAAACAAGGGTTGAAACAGATTAGTACTCTAGGCACAAAAGCTGGTAACAGTTTGATATATGCACATCTACCCCAGATCACCATCCACGGGTATAAAGATGATTATAGGAAAGTGAATGATTTGTTCTCCATGAAATTAGTGAGGACAATGGAAGGTGATAAAGCTAAAAGATTATCCCTAGAAGCACAAAGTGCCATTCGGCCTATGGGAGGCTAGTACATACAGTTCCCAACTTACTCCTACATTAGAGTGGAGGGATTTGATTGAAACCCATTCATGCTGCCTAGGTATCCTACAAATAATTTTTTTCTATTGGAATCAGTGAGACAGTTAAAACCATCTCAGGCTCTTTATAGCCATGCTCGTAAAAAGGCCTCTTTTAAATTTCCCATCACAATAGGAAATTATAAGTGCAGTGCAATTAGAGTAACTGATTTGTGTGAAGAACTGAGGACCTACCATTTTGAGGAGTTCCCACTCCAGAGAGTGTATTATGATATTGAAGGAAATATTGCTAAAAATATAGCTAGTTTCTATGCTTATGTGCCTCATTTAGAAGATTATTGGCTTAGTTGTGAAGACGAGTATGTGGTAAGAAGAAAATATGAAAGAATGAATTTAAGATTTGCTCGGATGCTCAAGCTTTATGACATCCCAGACCAATTGGAAGAAGATGATGGTCAAGTGTTGAACCAATTTGCAATGATGACAGGGTATATGATGAACCCATTCCAGACCCAAGTGTTGATGATGAAGACATGACAACAATTGATGACTTCACTAGACTAGTCTTAAGGTATACTCAACACTGGATTGATGATTTTTGCAAAGGTTTGAGAGAAAGATGAATTGAACCTATCTTCTCAAAAGATAAAAGAAGGAAACAAAGAGATGAAACTGCTTTTGAAAGTGGAGAGCCTACCAAGAAGAAAAGAAAGACTAGCAAGGCAACTCCAGGTATTAGAATTGAAGAAAGAACCCTTGAAATTACAAGACAAGAACTTCCCATAAAACCATCTAATAAGCAAAAATATGCAGAGACAGGTAAAGATAAATCAAAAGTGAGACCTAAAGGTGCATCTTCCTCCACAACTAAACCTGCAACGAGAGTAATTATTGATGAAGGAACAAGAGCAACAAAGAATGTTGGTGCACAAACTAGGTCTGCATCTCAAAGGGCTGCAACATTATTTACCTCTCCCCCTTCTGTTAATATGGCTAGTATGAAACAAGCACTGGGAGGGACTCCTATAGCTTTAGAGGCAATTTCTAAAGAATATGAAGCCAAAATTAAAGAACATGTGGAAAAATGGGGTGCTATGTGGGAGAAAGTGAAAGAAAAGAAGTCTAAAGACAAACCCATGGTACACCCGATGATAGAAGAAATTCAGGATACAAGCTCTAACCCCATAAATGTTGAAGAAGAAGAGTTTATTCAAGGAATGCTCGCCTCAGAGGTAGGAAACCCTAACGTACTTGAAATGGAAATAGGGGAAACTGTAGAGCATGATCCTATTGACGAAAGAATTGTTGAAGATACTCTTGATTCCCAACCTTCACTTAGGAATGTGAAAAATGTTAATTAACACTCGCAAGTCTTTGAAGAATAAGAGAAAGGCCATGCTAAAACTGAAATTTTAGAAGAAGCTACACAATCCATAGGAAATGGAACTGAAAATAAAGAGAATCTTGGTGTAGCAGTAAATAAAGAAGATAATGTTCAGAGAGATGAAATAGAAAATTTGGATAGACAAGAAAATATAAGTCTCCAAATAGAGGAGGCAATGTCAAACCCTACCAATCTCGAATCTATGTTAGATATCACTAAAGAAATTCCCATTTCAGAAAATGTGGCAAGTCAAAGGGAAGAAGTTCTTGAAACAAGTGGTAAACAAGGACAAGGAAATGTTACATAGGTACAACAAGATGATGATATTCTTGATTGGTTAATCAAGGAATTAGCTTCTCCAATGGAAGTGGAAGTATTGCCTCTGAATCTTAATAATTTTATACAAGTAGGTACTCCTAAACCTAGG
>VDFB02391455.1:0-48593 GCA_007258455.2 Sequoia sempervirens
AATTCTAAAAATTTGGGAAAAAACTTCCACTCTTTGGCCAAAAAGTGGACTCATCTTCTTGCCATCACCCATAGGTTTATGTTCAACCAAACCTATTTTGACTTTTAAATATGTGAAAAATGAAGTTGTGATGAATTGAAATAGAGTAAAATTTGCTAAACATGCCCTGATAATTAAGGATATTAAGGACCCAACTATAAAGTAGATGTCTATCATGATTGGTTATATTATTTTCTTTAAAAACAAAGAAAACTCTTTCTACAACTATTAACACTACTTATGAAATGGTGAAGAAATGTGCAAATTTTGATCTATGTGAGTTGCTGAGGCAACAACTACTAGAGAACTTACAAAAAAATAAGGAATCCCAATACCCCTTCTAGTTTGGTATCTTGGTCATATATTTACTTTTCTATTTTCTTAGAGAGATTCTCAGCATGAAGAACATTGTGTGGTTGAGTGGTGTTCTGGTTGCAACTCAAATCATATATTATTTGAGGAGATTGGGTAATGAATATTCTTAGTTTACATTATGATGTTTCTTTAAAACATTCTAGGAGAATGTGCAAGAAAGAGAAAGAATTCATAATAGTGTTGAGGAGAATTAGAAAAATGATATCAGGTAAAAGCACAAACCTGTGTCACACTTTATAAAGGAATTGGCCAACAACAAAAAAAATTATGAACTTCCACCACATAAAATTGGTCTTTATGTTTTGAATTTCAAAATGATGTAAACTAATGAAATGCATAACTTTTGTTGAAGTTTGTTCCTATAATTTTTCAAATTTTAAAAAATTGTTTTCATTATTTTTTAATCAATTTAAGAACATATTTTGTAATGTTGAAAATTTTAGAAAAAAGTGACATTCACAGGATGTCAAGAAACAAATTGAAAAAACTTCATTTTCCCTTATTTTTTCTCCAAATAGGTAACTTCAATATCTAGTGCATGGAAAAAAAATCAAATTTTGATATTGTGTCACCAAAAATTGTATACTCTTGAAGAAAGAGACAATTTTGTGATAAACTTGGTCCTATTTTAGACATCTTGTATCAATCATCCCTTAAGAACTGTATTTATAGGCCCCTAATGCATATGATTTTGGACTTTAAGGTGTATTTCACTCATAAATCAGTCAAATCCCAACAAATAACATTCAAACCACTCAAATTTAGTGAAACCCAACCAAAAAATTCATGGTGGGACTAAGTTGCCCAAGGTGGTGACTTAGTCCCTTTTGGGGTATTTTCCACTTTTGAGTAGGAAAATCACTGACCTAATTCAAATTTTTGAGGGATGTTGGCTTATGAAGTTAAAATAATGTAATTCGGTGTTAATGCCTATAAATACATGTTTTTAGGTCATTTTTTCACATCTCCTTGTCATTTTACAAAGCAAAAATCAAAATTTAAGAGCAAAGTATCTTTCTCAAGAAGTTCCATTAGTTTTTCTACAAAAAAGTTGAAGCTTAAGGGAAACAAAATAGGGATTTTTTAGTTCTTCAAGCTCACTTTTTGTTCAATATCTCACATTACAAAGGGTTGATCATGGATTCCTATTGTGAATCATGGGGAAATCTAGGTTGAGGAGATGCAACTAGCCATCAAATCACGCCTAAATATTTGTTTTCAAAGTGATGCCACCTTCCATTTTCTCTCTATCTTCAAACTTAAGGTTTGCATAACATTTGAATTTCATTTTCATCCATTTGAAATTATGTAGGGTTTCTTGGATTGAAGTATTGCATCATTTAAGTGTTATTTACTTATCTTATTCTAGTACGTTAGAATAGGGTTTTGTCTCATTTCAATTTTTCCTAGTCTTAGACACACTTAGGGCTAGGTTTTATTTAGATTTTATCTCTTACAAAGTTTAAAAACCAATTAGGGGTTTGACCAAGGAAAACCCCCCATTAGAAATCAAATTATCTTATGTTTTGTAGGGTTTTTTGAAGATTAAGATCTAGATTTCTGTCAGAAAATAGAGTGCAGGTTGTGGGCTTTCATTTCCACATTCATATTTGCAGAAAATCCAAGTGGACTAAGTCACCCATAATGGTGACTTAGTCCCACTGCACTACTTTGTTAGAAATTTTTACAGTTTCAAGTACCCATTTGGTAGAAACAACTTTCTGGGCAGCTTCCCTAGTCTGGGACTGTCACCCAGCTTGGCGTAAGTGTCCTAGTTGGCTCAAAAGTCAAAATTTACAAAATTTTAGAGCTCTCTGAAATCCCTAGTTAGCTCTTCATCAATTTCCAGGTGCATAGTTTTTTTCTTACATCTTTATTTTGTCATTTATTGCATTTATTTCACCTTTCTGCATATCACAATGTGTTTTTCAGCACTTTACATTTCTTAGATTTAGCATCATTAAAAAAAATATTTTCAGATCAGTGCATTAGTACATCATAATTAGACACATTACATCTCATTTACATTAATATTAAGTGTATAAATTTGCATTTTGGACCCCATCCCTTTCTCCTTTTAGGTGAAAAACCCTAAAAGGAGATAAAGCAGTTGGGCAATCCAAAATCATTGTCCACATTTTGGTGAACCTAAATTTTGAAAATATTTATGGGTATGTGTAGGATCATGATGGGCCAAAAAGTGGCAATATGATGGGTATGTGGTTGATGACTATTTTTCTACCCAAAATTGATGAAATGAAAAGGGTTTTTAAAGGAGATTCTCAGCTTTCCAATGATATAAATTATGCTTTACTTTGAATTTAATAAGTTATTATTATTCATTTTCTATTCAAATTATGAATAAAGCCCTGATTGATAGGCTGATTGAAAAACATCTATATCTTTCAAACGATATCACATTTTTTTAATCTAAAACATGCATCACATTCTATTCTTTGCATACTATAGGATTAAAAAAAGAAAATTGAATTTCATGAAGTTTTGACCAAGTTAAGGTGGTCAGACATACGGGTTTTTTATATTTTTAAAAAAGTTGTAATAAAAAATTCATAATTAATTATTTACATGGAAAATCACAAAAATATGCATCACATCCGGGCATGAGTCCTCTACTTATATCTAAAATATTATAAAAAAAAATATTATCATTTTATTGTGGTTAGAGATTGATTTAGACAAGCACACCTACTTCTTATTTTTCCACACTGAAATTTAAAGTACCTTGCATTGAAATTTCAAATTTTCACCAAATAAGATTTTTCTTTTAAAACAAACCTAGTAGTTTAGAAACTAAATTCAATTTGCTACAGATTCTATTCTTACATAATTTTGAAATAATATAGATAACTTATTCAAATTTTAATGTCAAGTTTCCTTACTCTGATTTTTCTAAATTTTTTGCCACTTAAGGGCCTATTTTTTCCATGATGATCCTGCACATACCCTTACTTCCGATTTTAAGTTCATTCTAGGTTTCATTTTCATTAGCATTGCATTAGGTGGTGCATTGTTTAAATTGCATCATAGGGTTTTCAAAATTGCACTAGTGAAAATCTCATTTTAGCTTGCATTATTGCATTCCATTTCATTGCACAATTGTAAAATTTTGCATTTACATTGTAGATTTGGATGAAACAATCCCAAAAAAATTCATATCGATTAGAAAATTCAGAATTTTTTTTAAAAATCACCCTATTAGGACTAATTCGCCACCTTGGGCAACTTAGTCCTAGAGAAAATTCTTCATTTTTTTTTTCTACATTTTTCTTCCTATTCACTAATTATTGTTAGATTTAGTTATTGTTCTATTTCTATGCAATTATTTCTTGTTATACTTTAATAATTAACATTAGTATTTTTCCTTTTGATGGAAATCAAAGATAACATTAGATTTTTACAATGTTCATTTTCAACATTAGTTCCTAGCTCATTTATATCAAATTCATTAGAAAAAAAAAAAATTTACAACGTCAAATGAACCCATCAAAACAATGCTTCATTTTAGGACAACCATATCATCCAAACCTCTTAGTAGTGATGACTTGGATAGATTAGATGGAACCTTACAAGGTTTCCTCTCACTAAGGCCATCCACTAAGGCTTATGATGACAAACCTCAATCAATTTACAACAACTTATCTCCCAAACCTTTTAGTAGTGATGAATTTGGTATGTTAGATGAGGCCCTTGTAGAATTCATCTCACACAAGCCATCCACTAAGGTTTGTTGTGAGAAATCAAAAACAAAAGATGCCAATGTAATTCAACCTCAACTTGTCTTTTACCCACCTTCACATCAACCTCAACCTCCACCTAAACATGTGTTTACCCTTTATCCACCACAACATGATGTTGTTGCACACACAAAATACACTATAAATAATCCACAACCACAACAACCTCCTCCAACATCCTTACCTTTACCAAATCCTATTTTTCCTAGTACTCCTCACCTAAATTCACACCTGAGGGAGTATTATCTTGTCGAAAAACATAAGAATAATCTTGCCAAAATATCCCTTTGGGATCTTAAAAATTCACCCAATTATCATTTAATGCTCCAAACAGCCTTGCAACATATAGTGGTTCCTCTTGGTACAAACACAAATGATGTGGCAACTCTTCTCAAAGGAATTAATACAGTTAATGTACACATTACCTTTCATCAACATGAGCTCCCTTCATTAGAATTAACAAAACAAAATGAGGCATTTATGATCATTTCCCAATATAATACAATAGGCATTAAAAGGACCCTTGTTGACAATGGCTTTTCCCTCATTGTGTGCAGTGTAAAGCTCTTAGATTGTTTACATGTGGATAAATTAAAAATCAAACCCAATTCTTTATCTATTAGAGGATTTGACAACACAACAAAACAACTACTCAATGTAATCACTTTGCCTATAATAGTTAGAGTGGTTACATTGCAAACTCCTATTCATGTCATGCCCTATGATCTCACATATAATATTCTCTTGGGAAGGCCATGGATTCGTGAAATGCATGCAGTACCTTCGAATCTTCATCACATAATGAAGTATGTCTATAACAATAAAGTATATCAAGTTGAGATAGACCTTGAGCATGAAAGTTGTTTGCAACTTGAAAAAGGAACAACAAGTCCTCCAAATACTTTAATTCCAACATCTCATATTGAGCCTCTTGAGACCAATAAACAAGAAGAAGAATCTTTATCTAATTTTCTAGATGATGATTGGGGAACATTGGAATTCACATCTTCATTTATGGATGAATACATAATCACCCACAAAGATAGTAAAAAACTAGAACAACCAATGGTTAGGTCAACTCAAAATTTAGAAGACTCTTCTCAAATATCTATCTCATCTCCTTTGGAAGAAAATACAACATACACAATGAATTTTGATGAGATAGATTATCAACATCTACCTAACCCGAAAGAAATGGAAAGATTTTATGGAAAAGGCCACGCATTAGTGAAACAAGTGGGATACAATAGTAAAGGGCGTGGAAAGAATGAACAAGGCATTCATGTCCCTATTGAACCTAATACATAAGAAACAAGGATTGGTTTGGGATATTCCTTTTCTAAGACAACAAAAATAACTCAAAGACCCTCATTACACATCAACACCATCCCATGTAAACCAAGAGCTACACTTACACTAAAACATCCTAAATTTATTGATATGAATTCTCCACCATCTTGGGAGTAATTTGAAAGTGATGCAACCTTGAAACAAATGTTGGGTGCTATTGATAAGCCATCTTCTTTCATATGAAATTTTACCTACACTATGATAAGTTCCAAGCCACAAAATACTGATAATAATGAGAAAACCATGGAATCATATGATCTCGAGTCACCTAAGTTGAATGCACTCTCCCTAGGAGATACAATTGATATGCCAATGGAAATTGATGATAAATAAAAAGCCATTAAGATCGGGAAGTGTCTTGATGATGAAGAACAAGAGGATACTACACTTTTGCTCCATGATTTTCCTAAAATATTCACTTGGAAATATTCAGACATGCCAAGAATTGACCCGAAAACTATGACACACAACATCGTTCTTGCTGCAGATGCTAAACCTGTTTGAAAAAAGATATGAAAAATGAATCCTAAGATAGCCTTGCATGTTGAAGGATAGCTTGAAAAACTCCTTGATGTAGGTTTCATTTGCCATATTGATTATTCTCCTTGGATCTCAAGTATTGTCATAGTTGCTAAACCTGATAATCATATTAGGATATGTAAAGATTTTTTGTGATTGTAATAAAGCATCCTTAAAAGATGATTTTCCTCTTCCTACTATTAAAATGATCGTGGATTCAACTATTGGACATGCTTTGTTGTCATTCATCGATGGATTTTCTAGTTATAATCAAATCTTCATCAACCCACAAGATCAATACAAGACAACATTCACAACTATTTGGGGAATGTTTTGTTGGGTTATGATGCCTTTTGGATTAAAGAATGTAGGCACAACTTATCAAAGAGCAATGACATTGATATTTCATGATTACATAAAATATTGGAAAATTATGTTGATGACATCCTTGCCAAGTCCTTAACAAGACAAGACAATGTAAATGTCCTTCGACAAATATTTGAATGAACGTGTAAACACAAGATGAGACTCAATATGAAAAAGTGTTTCTTTGGAGTAGATAGTGGGAAAATCTTAGGGTTTATCATATCTCACAGATGCATTGAGGTGGATACAAAGAAAATTGATGATATCGTAAACATGCCACGTCCTAGGAATATTTATCAATTATGCACATCACAGGGACGAATTCAAGCCATCTGTCATTTTGTAGCCTCTTTAGCCAATTGAATGCTCCCTTTCACACATCTCCTCAAGAAGGATGTGCCTTTTGATTGGAATGAGGATTGTAAATAGGCCTTTAAGAGTTTGAAGGAATACTTTGCAACTCCACCTGTTTTACAGCCTGTTGTGCCAAACAAACTATTCATCCTTTACCTTGCCACATTTACTCATGCTCTTGTAGCATTATTGGCTCAAAAAGATGACAATGGAAAAGAATATCTTGTTTATTACATTAGTCAAAATAAATAAATTATGAAATTTGATACTCACCAATCAAAAAACAATGTTTAGCCCTTATATTTGATACTAGTAAATTGTGACATTATTTACTAAATGTTGAAATACATGTCATGAAAAAATTTGATCCTCTCAAACACCTTTTTAACAAAACAAACTTATCAAGACATTGAGCTAAATGGATTATGTTGTTGACTAAGTTTGACCTTAAGTTTGTGTTACAAAAATCAATTAAAGGACAAGCCTTGACTGACCATTTAGCTGATGCTCCTTCACCTCTTGCATTAGGTCTAGTAATGATTCTTTTCCTGATGATAGTGTGTTGACAACTAGTGTTTCTACATGGAAATTATATTTTGATGGATCTAAGTGTAGAACAGGTTCCAGTGTTGGAGTAATATTAATTCTACCTGAAGGAAAACCTATTCCCTTGTCATATAAATTGAATTTATTATATACGAATAACACTGTTGAATATGAGGCCTTAATTGCTAGAATACGACTTGCTTTAATTATGGGCATTAAAGACATCAAGATCTTTGGTTATTCACAATTAGTGATAAAAAAATCTCTATCAAGCTAAACATGATAAATTATCCAAATATGAAGATCTCACAATGTCCTTGTCGGTAGAATTTAACTCTTTCACCATTGATAATATCTCATGAAAAGATAAGGGTATGTGCAAGATCATCATGGAAAAAACATGCCCTTAAGTGGTGAAAAATTCAAAAAAATTAGAGTTAGGCAACTTGACGTAAAAATTTGAATAAGTTATTTATATTATTTAAAAAATATGTAAGAATAAAATCTGTAGCAATTTGAATGTAGTTTCTAAACTACCAAGTTTATTTAAAATAAAAATCTAGTTGGTGAAAATTTATAATTTCAATGTAGTAGTACTTAAATTTCAGGGAAAAAATAAGAACTACGTGTCTTTTTGACCACCCTAACCACAATAAAATGATAATATTTTTGTATAATATTTTATATATAAGTAGAGGACTCATGTCCCAATGTGATGCAAATTTTTTTGTAATTTTTTTCCAAGTAAATAATTAATTATGATTTTTTATTACAACCTTTTAAAATATAAAAAATTGTATGTCTGACCACCTTAACACTGGTCAAAACTTCATGAAATTCAATTTTAAAATTTTTAATCCTATAGTATGCGAAGTAGAAAATATGACACATATTTCATATTCAAAAAATGTGATACTGTTTGAAAGCTATAAATGTTTTTCAATCAACCTATCAATCAAGAATTTATTCATAATTCAAATAGAAAATGAATAATAATAATTTATTAAATTCAAAGTAAAGCATAATTTATATTAGTGGAAAGCTAAGAATCTCCTTTAAAAACCCTTTTCGTTTCATCAATTTTGGGTTAAATTTTTTTTGTCAGCCACATACCCTACACATACCCATCATATCGCCACTTTTTGGCCCATCATGATCCTACACATACCCATAATCAACATGTGGATGAAATGGCAAGTGTTGCTTCTCTTATATCCCCTTCTGATCCTTCACAAGATATTATATTCACTGTTCATCCCATCATGAACTCTTCCATCACTGATATCAGTGTCGACACATTAGTGGTAGCCAAGGACGACTCGAGTCAATGGTATGATGCTATCTATAATTACATAAAAGATGGTACCATTCTCAAACCTATAACAAGTAACACCCGTGCTCATTTAAAACAATTAGCGACCAAGTACATAATTCTTACCGATGTGTTATATAGATGGTCCTTTGACAACATTTTACTTAGATGCATTAAGGATTATGAAATTAATATGGCACTTGAACAGGCTCATGTAGGTAGTTGTGGCGGTCATTTTGGTGCAAAGACCCTAACACAAAAACTCCTTCGTATAGGCTACTACTAGAAAAATATGGAAAAAGAATATTATGCGTATGTTAAGCTATGTCACAAATTTCAAGAACATAGCAATTTATTTCATGCTCCTGCTTTTGAGCTCTATACCCAAATCCATATTTGGTTGTTCTTTGTATGGGGGTTGGATATAATTTAAAAAATATCCCCACCATCTTCCACTGGACATACATTTATCATCACTACTACTAATAAATGGGTAGATCCTATTCCTCTCCAATCTACGATCACTGAGGTTATATGTCGATTCATTATTGAGCACATAATTTCTCATTTTGGGCTCCCTTTTGCATAAGTCTCTGAGAATGGCACACCATTTAAGAATAATGATGTGAAGAAGTTCTTAGAGACTTTCCATATTCAACATTAGTTTTTGACTCCTTACTACCCACAATCTAATGGTCAAGCTAAATCAACTAATAAAGTCCTCGAATAAATTTTGAAGAAAATCATTATTACTAATCATAAGGGCTGGCACACACAACTAAATTATACGCTTTGGGCTTATCACACAAGTGTCCGCTCCTCCACTTCACACCTTATAACCTAGTATATGTTATTAAGGTAATCATGCCCTTGGAGTTAGAAATACCAACATTACGTATTTCTCTTCAAGGTCTAGTTGACAATCACACTTATAAGGCAGAACAATTACACCAACTTGAAATGCTTGATGAACAATGCATTAATTCTCTTGAGCATCTTCAAGCTTATTGCAAACGAAAACAACACTATTACAATCTCAAAGTCATCCCTCACACATTTAACAAGGGTGACTTAGTTCTATTTTCAAATCAACGTAATGTCAATGTCGAACCTAATGAATGAGGCAAATTTAGTCCTAATTGGTTAGGACCGTATGTCGTCAAAAAAAGCTTTGGGTTTGGTGCGTATGTCTTAATGCAACTTGATGCAACACCCCTTAAAGAACCTATGAATGCTATGCATTTGCATTAGTATTATGTCTAATCCCTTTTGAATAGTACGAATTATAAAGCAATGTTATTAAAGTTATGGGGTATTGTCCTTTACACTTTCACATTGCTTCATTCTTCACAAACCACTTACGCATATGTCTTGAATAGTAAAGTGATTATTTATAATTAATTTAGGTTTACTACTATTCAAATTCATCTTGTGTGTTATGATAAGTTACATTTAATTTACTTTAGCATAACATACTCAATCATCATGTTGTATTTAAAATGAAATTGTAATATGTTTTACTTAGATCACATACATTCTATTAAATCATAATGACATTAATTAAAATAATCTCGCAAAGGTTATTTAATTAATCACATTTCCATTTAACATTCAAACACATTAAGATAGATCATAAAACATAAACAACTCATATATATATATCCAAAGTTTTATGTACATATCATCATCATATACTATATCACCAAGGTCTATGAGAAATAGAACCCTCAGGCATCCAATACTCGAATGTTGTGAGACAGTGGTGTGTGATCATGATCGTGATCCACCAACTTTGAGTGCAAAATCTAGACCCTGTACTCGCCCATGATCCACATCCCTCTCTTCCCATAGCCATGCTATCTCTGCATGTAGTCTCTCTATCTCTGCTAGAGTCTGGAGTGACTATCCTATGGTCTCAACTTGATGGAGTTTTCTCCTCATGCTCTCATAAGCTTCCCATAGCCTTGCAAATGATCTGAGTGACTTTGGGTCCTCCTCTATGATCGGTGGGGGCACATAATCAATGTCCATCTGAGGTCCTTGTTGATGGATACAAGTACTATCTCTACAATAGCCTAATGGTAGAACTCTCGCCAATCTCTCATTGCTCCTGCAAGGTAGAAATAATACACATCATCATAATTTATATAGAGCATAAGCACTAAAGTACATGCATAAAATTAAATATCATCACCTATATCACCGATCGAATGATCAATCTCAATGTCATCATATACAGGGGGCATGGAGCCTATGCTATCCTCCCATCAGCTATGAGTACTGGTGCTTGCTACAGCTATTGCTTGTGACCTCATCATATGGATGGGGGAGGACTCACCCCACTTGTGTTAGTCCTTAGCTCCTGCCTCATCACTCTCACATAGGGGTGGCTCCTCCTCATAATCCTCATCCTCCTCATCCTCCTCATACTCCTCCTCATCCTCCTCTCCCTCTTGGCCATCATAATATAGATCGACATCATCATAATACTTAATATCAACCACATTAGTGAATATATTGGCAGCCCTATAGCGTGTCTGCTCAGCTCTATCCTCTTGGTCATCTCCCTCATCTGGTAGTGGCTCTACATCTCCCACTAGCTCATCCATCGAGAATAATGGTTCCTGTCAAGTAATTTTCCACCACTCCTCATGCTCTTCTATTCCATCAACATCATCTGCATCTGAACTGTATATTTTTGGCACCTTAGGACTGTCTAACTCTTCTAGGGTTTTTTGCCTAAAAGGAGAGAGTAGGGCCAAAAATGCTAAGGAGGTCATTCAAATTAAGATGTGTATGATGTTATTTAGACTAAATTAAATGATTTAAGTGCAACTAACCTATTAAATTGATCAAATATGAATGAAAAACCCAAGAAACAAGTGATGTTTGAAAACACATTGTGTAATACAACAATGAACTAGAAATGAATGCAAAACTTAACATAAATGAACCAAACTCAAAGTGTGCACCTGAGATATGGATGAGGACTATAAATGAATTTTGGAATTTTGCTAATGCTAAAATTTAGGCCTAGTGGGACTCATTTTCCATTCTGGGTGAATTAGTCCCAATTTTGGAAAATTGTACTAGGGCCTATTTTAGCCAAATGGGTGTGTGAATCTCCAAAAATATTTAGGAAATAGGTACAATGGGACTCATTCAATACTCTAGGAGAATTAGTCCATTTTTTATTTTCTAAAAACTCAAAAATGGAATCTATAGCTTTTGGTCTACTCAATTTGCACCTCTAGATGTCCCAGTCTAAAACCCTGATTTCTGAAGTTGTAAATGAATTTTTTGTATAAGTTTTTGCCTTGAAAAATTGGATATGACTTCAACAATTTTTAAAACTAATCTTCAATAATTTCCAAGCCATCCAAGCACCTAAATCTGCAAACACACAATGAAAGAGAAAGAAATGGTGAATGTTAGGGCATACAGGTTTTCCTTGGTCAAACCCCTTTTTAGGTAATTAAACCAAAATGATGAAAAGATGTAATGAAGCATGAAAAAATGGAGTGTTTACCTTGTAATTCTGATTGAACTTGAATTTCTACAACAAAACATGAAGACTTTTCCCTTAAATGTCTAAAAAGTGCTACCTTGGTGACTTAGAATGATAAAACCCTAGCTTGCTTGATTTGAGATGGAAGACAAATGATGAATGAAGTTAAATTGTTATGAACTAGGGTTTATCAGGTTATATTTATAGGAAATTCACCTTATTTTCTTGTAAATTGGACCCCCAAGGCTGACATGAAGAAAAATTGAATAAAAACCCTAATTTTTCTTGCTCATACCCTAAAAATGGCTCAAATGGGACTCATTCACCACTAATGGTGAATGGGTCCCACCTACATGGAACTAATTCAACAATAATGGGAAATGGGTCCAACAGGGGCTATTTTTGCTAGTTGGAATGCTGAGAAGTAAGAAAATCAGGTTTATGTGATGGCTATGTTGGTTATTTGATCAAAGTATGCCTCAAAATGCATAATATGGGTTAATAGGGGCCTATTTGTGATGATGAAAATTCCAATTAGGTCTTGGGACATAGAAATCAATGTGAATGTGTGATTAAATACACTTTACAACACTAAAATGAGGTCCACATAGCCTAGGAAGGCACAAGAACCAATGTGAATGTGTAAGACACATTACAACACTAGTTTATCATTAAGTTTATTTAAAAAACCTTCTAGATTTATGTAATAATATTATTAAAAATATTTATAATGTTAAATTAGGAAGAAATGGGTTCATTAAGTCTAGAAAAGCATGGAAGTATCCTACAACACTTTACAACACCTTTACAAGACATCGTTAAAAGCATGTTATTCAATTTGCAAGGGTCCAAGAATTAGTGTGGATGCATAAAATTCCTCACAATGCTAGATTAAGACCTCATTAAGTCCAAATAATCATGAATTATTCCCATGTCAAGAAAAGGGTCTTTTTTTCTATGACACAACATCGAAGAGTCGTTAGAGTCACTCTCAACTACATGCTCGAGAGTGAGACACACTGTATCACCCAATCTCTAGGAACTTTGTGCTAATCTCTTGAAAGAGGATCATGCCTAGAGTGGTGTTTGCACCTATCCAAACTATCGCATGACTCGATCATAGTAGAATGGTCATACTACATAGTCATGATGGACAACCAAAAATCTATCCATCTACATCCTCCTCAATTGTCTGGTATCATCTGGCCACTATAGTGTCAGCTGATAAGGTCTCCAAAGGACCTTGTCCTCATTGAATCAATCAAATCATACCCTCAAAAAATGGAAATCACCATATTTTCATAATCATCATAGAGGATAGCTAAAAGCTTGAGGATACCCTACTGCTATCGCACATGGATAGCTGAATGGTTTGGTGCATGTAATATGCTCAAGGAACAACACCTATAGAAGTGTGTAGTGCACCTACTATCCACCTCTTGAAATAAAAAATCACCCAAGATCATAATATAGATGTGCCAAGATACATCGGCCCCAAGTGCATACTATCCATTGTTATGCCATCCCTCGAATCAAGTGGACTAGTCCTCCCCCAAGATGCCTACCCCACTCATCATGGATGAGAACTAGTGCTATGGTGTGCATCATAATCTATTGAACCACTGGTGCTTGTGAATATAATAGCATAGAAAAATTAATCCATCCTCTAACCAGTGTATCATGCACTAGACCATCTAGACAATACTACAAATCAACCCTCTACTCATGGAAGGTGCAATCTCTGTGGAAATGTACTCACTCTCCTTGAATCAACACATGAAGAATCCAGTGTACATCCTCCAAGGTGATCTTCATCCCCCCTATTGGATGATGCATTCCAATGCTCGTAGAGAGACATTAGCATGGAATTGTGGTATCTCATAGGAGGCATAAGATATGTGCAATAGATGCCTACTACTTGAAGATGCTTTGTCTTCACTGCTGATAGTGATAGAGATAAATCTCTAAGAAAGCTAATCTATCTCCCCTTGGCCGCTGTCATGACCTAGTGGGTACCTATCAAAATCACAACAATATGCTCTAAAATTCATCTAATATCTTTAATTTTTCCACTATTCATCATGCAAGTGTGCTTTTATAAAGGTCCTAAACACTTTAGAACCCTTTCGGGACACTTCACAAAGAATTAGGTCACTTCGCGAAGAAATTGGACACTTTACGAAGAAATGAGATGCTTTGTGAACAAAAGGGACACTTTGCAAACAAAAGGGACACTTTGCAAACAAAAGGGACACTTTGCAAACAAAAGGGACACTTTGCGAACAAATGGGACACTTTACAAACAAATGGGACACTTTGCAAAAAAACACCTCCAACTCTTTGCGAACTTTTTTTTCCAAGATCCTAAATTAACCTATAAATGCATTAAAAATCATTAAATGATTATAAAATCACAAAGCAAAGGTTGCATAATCAACTCACCTCTTGCTAATGCTCGTCGCATGCCACCTGATCCTAGAGAATTTCCAATCATGCAGGTGTGTAACCTCGTTTGCTCGATATTTTTTATCTCACTCATCACTCTCAAGCTACAAGAAGGTAAAATTAAATATTAAGTGAAAATTGCTTTCCTTTATCTCTTTTAACCTATTTTCATTTCTTTTTACTATGCATTAAATTAGGTTTTCTTCTACCTTACACATTAGTAAAGTACATTTTCTTCAAAACAACATAATGAGAGCTAGGAAACTCTATTTTGACACCATTTGTTGCATTGGAATTGTGATTCCACACCTGACATCATCAAATTTCTATTGTTATGTGACATGGTACTTGTAAATTTCCTATGATATGATACTTCTTGTTTGATGTGGTTGGATTGCTACCTTGATTCCACCTCTATAAAAGCAAGCGGAATCAAGGGGGGCATACATCTACCCTTGAATTTGATTTCTAGAAGTTAGGAAAAATGATTTTTGGATAAATAATGAATTTTTGCTGCAGGATGTGGTTCCTAATGTTGTGCTTTTACAAATAACTACATTTGGGGCTTCATTCTCCCATCTTTTAAATGAGTATCATTTTATAGTAAAGTGTATTGTTTAGAGTACTGGTACTCATTTTTCACCTATGGGCTCAATCAGGCAGGGTAACCCATGTTTTCAGAGGTTCTCGAAGACCAAATGGAGGAACACTTACATTAGGATCACTTTTTCTTTAACCCGTTTTCTTCATGTGTAGATGCAGGGGAAAATGATGTTAAAATTCGGCATGTGGATTAAATGTGGCTCCCAAGAGGGTTGAGCCCAACATGCATGTCTTTAGTTGAAGGGTGGGTTTTCATTTTTTTTAATGTTTTGCCTTGTCTTTTCCATTTTTCTTTGTTTTGTTGTTTTTCTTTCTTCTTGCTTTTTTCCTTGTTCTATAGGGGGCGGAACCGGGTCGGGATCCAAACTTGGAACTTTCCCAAACTCTTAGTTCCTATTTTTGATCCGTTTCCGCTCCAGTTCTACCGTCTTCTTTTTTGATGGGCCCCTTTTTCTTTGTTTCTGTCGGAGGCAGAGTCGGACCGAAACCAAACATTGGAAATTTTCCAAAGTTCTAGTTTCCATTTTCATTCCAGTTTTGGTTCCGGTTCCGCACTTGTGTGCGTCTCGTTTTCTTCTTTGACCTTGCATTTGATCGTGGGGTAGTTGTTTTCCTTTCTTTTTCCTCCTTGTCCTTTTTTCTCTCTTCCTTGTGTTTTGTCAGAGGCGGGTTTGGGTTGGAATCCGAACTTGAAACTTGATGAAAGTTTCAGTTTTGGGTTTGTTTCCATCCCCGCTCCGACTCTGTTTTACCCAGGATCGGTTTTATTTCTGATCTTGCCTTGTCTCCTGCTTTGTGCGTTTTCTTTCTTTTGACGGGCCTGGGCCCGGGTCGGAACCCAAAGTTGGGACTTTTCCAAAGTTTCGACCCTGGTTCCGCTCTTTCTTCTTTCCTTTTCTTCATGGCCTGAGATCGAGGGATGTCTCCTCCTTGGTTTCCCCTTAAAACCTTCTTTTTCTTCCTTCATCCCTCGTATGTTAGGGATTGAAACATATCAGAACCGGAAGCTTGAAGAAAGTTTCAGGTCCAGATTTGGTTTTGGTTCCGGTCCTGCATTTTTAGTTTTGTCTTGTCCGTCTTTGGGTTCTGGTTCCACCCCGGTCCCGGTTCCGTCAGCCTTTTTTCCTTTCTTCCTTGTATTTTGTCGGGGGTTGCTTTCTCCTGTTTGTCTTTCTTCCTTTTCATCCTTTCCTTCGCCTCCTTTTGAGTTTTTTCAGGGCTGGGACCGGGTCAGAATTCAAACCTAAAAACTTGAAGAAAGCTTTAGGGACGGATTTGGTCCTGATCCCGGTTCCGCTGGGATTGACCTTTTTGCTTCCGCCCCCTTTCTCACTCTGGTCCCTATTCGGTTCTCATCCTGACTCCAACTCTGCCAAAGGGTCCAGGTTCAGGGAGAGTGGAGGAGTTCACCATGAGGTCTCTCTGACTCAATGGGGTCTTGCCAATGGTTTTTGTGAGATCAATATAACTTTGGGAATTCGCTGTGAGGTCTTGCCAACCATCGTATGTCTTGCCGAATGAATTGGCATGTTGGTATGACTCTACCTACCCTCTATGACTTCTCCCCGACATCCAAAGTCTTGCCGACATGTGATCCTTCTAAAGTAGCCTTTGACCACCTTGGAATCTACATGGCACAAACTCGACCAATGAAAAGGCACTAGGGAAAATCACAGGCAGTTTGACTATTTGACTCCCCCCTACGAATGAAATTGATGGAGCATGTTGACATCGCTCTACTCTGAGATCAGAGGTGATTAGTCAGGAATGACGTTTGAGTCTAGTGGATACATATGAGGCTGCTTGTTGAATGGGAGGTAGCCGTGAGTCACTATAGTAGCTGGAGATGACGGCTGGAGGAGCGAAGGGGCATTAATGACCATGTCGTAGAGCATTCAAGGCAACTCTGACAAAATCTTAATGGCAGACTCGAAGGCTGCAAGATAATAATGACGGCTATAAAAGATCTGAAGGTGATGCCTAGGGATGAGCTTTCACCGACATGAGTAGGGGATGCGCATTAAATGCTTCATTAACTTCATTCCAAAGCACTTCTAGGGCCGATGTGTCCAGGTGCCGACTCATTTTTGAAAACCCTAATGCAGGGGGCCAACACTCTATTGTATATATGGAATTTTTTCCTTTTTGTAAAGTAGTTCTTGGTTAGAAGATTGTTGAGAGAGCATTATTCAGACTTTGTAACTCATTTTTTATGAATACTACAAATCTGTAACACAAAAACTCCTTATTTTCTCAATAGAAAGTCATTTCCTTCACATATTTTCTTTGTTGTTTCAGTATTACTTGTGAGTTGCATGATTAAATTCTGTGTGATCCTTTATTTGATTAGTTTCCTTCAGTGTTGGACGCCAAAGGATATTATGTCACAAAGTTGGTTTATGTTAGTGATCACTTTCTTTTACGTTTATATCTATGAAAACATCTTGTTTTCCTTGTGTTAAGCATTAGAACAGTTGGAACCTTACATAGACTCATTTTTGTAAACATAGATCTCTGTGTTGTGAGATTGTTTATCTCTATTGAGATTTTCTATGAGTTTTCTACAGTATTGTCATACTTTGATCTTTGGTGTATCACCTATTAGTGATAGGGTTAATTTCAAGTACATCCTTATTACTCTTTCCCTTATCATTCTTCATTTTTTTCTTAAAGTATCTTAAGGGGAACCAGCCCATAATTTGGAGGTCCACTTCATTCCCAAGTCACCCACAACCTCTAAGTGTTCCAATGTGTCAATAGGTTGCTATAGTTGATAGCTTAGGAAGGGTACAAACTTTATTTGATAACAAGTACTTTAGCTTGTACATATGAACATTGAGTCATATGGGTGCTAAATTGTGGGCTTAATGTGTCACCAAAAATTGTATACTCTTGAAGAAAGAGACAATTTTGTGATAAACTTGGTCCTACTTTAGACACCTTGTATAAATCACCCCTTAAAAAATGCATTTATAGGCCCCTAATGCTCATGATTTTGGACTTTAAGGCCTATTTCGGTCTCAAATCACTCAAATCCAAAAAAATAACATTCAAACCACTCAAATTTCGTGAAACCCACCAAAAAATTCCTAGTGGGACTTATATGTCCAAGGTGGTGACTTAGTCCCTTTTGGGGTATTTTCCACATTTAAGCGAGAAAATCACTAACCTAATTCAAATTTTTGAGGGATTTTAGCCTATGAAGTTAAAATAATGCGTAATTTGGTGTGAAATTCCTATAAATACATGTTTTTAGGTCATTTTTTCACATCTCCTAGTCATTTTACAAAGAAAAAATCAAAATTCAAGAGCAAAGTATCTTTCTCAAGAAGTTTCATTTGTCTTTCTACAAATGAAGATTAGGGGTAAAAAACTAGGGTTTTTTTAGGTCTTCAAGATTACTTTTTGTTCAAGATCTCACATTGCAAAGGGTTGATCATGGATTCCTATGGTGAATCACAGAGAAATATAGGTTGAGGAGATGCAACTAGCCATCAAATCACGCCTAAAGATTTGCTTTCAAAGTGATTTCATCTTTCATTTTCTCTCTATCATTAGAATTAAGGTTTGCGTAACATTTGCATGTAATTTGTATCCATTTGAAATGATTTAGGGTTTCTTGGATTGAATTCTTGCATTATTCAAGTGCTAGTTACTTATCTTATTCTAGCATATTAGAATAGGGTTTTGTCTCATTTTAGCTTTTCCTAGTCTTAGACACACTTAGGGCTAGGGGTTTTATGTAGATTTTATCTCTTACAAAGTTTAAATACCAATTAGGGGTTTTACCAAGGAAAACCTCCCATTAGAAATAAAATTTTCTTATGTTTTGTAGGGTTTTCCAAAGATTCAGACCAGATTCCTACTAGAAAATAGAGTGTAGGTTATGGGCTTCTGTTTCCACTTTCATATTTGTAGAAAATCCAAATTGGAATAAGTCACCCATCATGGTGACTTGAATTAGTCCCATTGCATTGATTTTTTAGGAATTTTTATAGTTTTAAGTACCCATTTGGCAGAAACAACTTTCTAGGTAGTTTTCCTAGTGTGGGACTAAGTCACCTAGCCTAGCGTAAGTGTCCCAATTGGCTCAAAAGTCAAAATTTCTAGAATTTCAAAGGTCTCTACAATCCTCAATCAGCTCTTCATTAGTTTCCAAGTGCATAGTTTCTATCTTACATCTTTATTTTCTCATTTATTGCATTTATCTCACCTTTTTTTCATATCACATTGTGTTTTCCAGCACTTTGCATTTCTTAGATTTAGTATCATTAAGAAAATTATTTTTAGATCAGTGCATTAGTACATCATAATTAGATATATTACATCTCATTTACATTAATCTTAAGTGGACATTTTCATTTTGGACCCCATCTGTTTCTCCTTTTAGGTGAAAAACCCTAGAAGGAGCTAAAGCAGTTGGGAAATCCAAAATCATTGTCCACAAATATATATTTTTCTTTTAATAACATTTTAAAGTCAAAAATGTTAGAATTTGATAGTTTTCATTGGATGTTAACTATTGTCTATTTTTTTAATCATTTTCAAAAAAAAAAAAACCCTTTTGAAGAGGACTCTCTCCTCTATTGCACAATATATTTTTATTTATTTTTTAATATGTTTTACTAGATTTTTCAAAATTTCTAATCAATTTCATTTTTAACTTTAACAACATACTTGCATTATTTTAAAAATGAAATGTATTAAAACTAATTAAATTATTAAAATAATTACATATTCAGATTCACCACTTTGAGTTCTACAAAAGGGTATTTTTTTTAAAACATTATTATGATTGAAGAAATACCTAGTTGAAGTTGAAAATTTAAAAAAATTCTAAAAAAGGCTAAGTAGGCTACCAAGTAGGATGCCACATAGACAATTTTGTTAGAAAGGGTTTTGACTGAAACCCTTTCTATAGAATCGTCACACATAAAGTAAGCCAATTTTAAAGCGAAAAAGGGAAAATTTAATTTTTTTGGATCCATGTGAAACATATTTAGCTAAAACCTTATGTGGAATGTATGGGCCACATGGTTTTAGTCGAAACCTATTCAGCCGAAACTTTTCCAACTGAAAATGTTTCACTTAGAACTATTTATTTGGCAAAAAGTGTGACAGAACTATAGTGTCAAAAAAGTAATCCTTTTTCACACTTAGTTTGGATAATTTACATAAATTGGAATTAATGATGTATTGGAGTGGTAAGTATTAATTAGGAATTAATTATGTACTATTTATTTAGAAAGGGGCCCATTAGGCTTAATTAAGAAAATACATTTTATTTAGAAATGGGCCCCTTTCTAAATAAAATGTACATAATGTGTACCTTGTTTAAGTGTTGTAAAGTGTTATAAATCACTTTCACATTTATCTAGGTGGTCATTAATTAATCATGGATAATTGGAGTAATAAACCCCCGTTAATTAAAAATTAAGCACACCTATCAAAGATTTATCATGACACTTATAATTTAATTAACAAAATATTTCATTGGGAAAAATTTGGTCTTGGTAAGTTGAGCTAGGACCCATTCGCCCTTGATGGTGAATGGGTCCTCCCTTAACAGGACCCCACTTTCTCAATTGATATGGAATGGGTTTTTAACCCTCTTTCAATCCCCCCAGGTTATGTCCTGGTAAATAGAGCTAGGACCCATTCACCCAAGGTGGCGAATGGGTCCTCCCTTAATGAGACCCCCCTTTTTGAATTTCATTCTAGCGGGAATTAAATAATGTTTCTTTCCAGATCTAGTGTCAACCTTAATTCTTTGAATTTTTGGGTTAATCTCCTAATTTAGTATAAATAAGGGGTTAATTCACATTTTTTATCTTAGAAATTTCAAGAGAGCATTATAGAGCATTCATAAGGAATTTCAAGGCAGATTTCAAGAGTCTATTGCAACAATTCAAGATCATATCATCGCATTCATGTTGTTGAGTTGAAGAAATGGATGTATCATTAAATATATACTTATAATAATTGTTCAAATCACATTCAAGGATCCTAGATCTACATTCTGCATGGCCACTACATGTTATTTTATAGATTTGCTTCACAAGACATCATCCAAGGTGATATCTATTTACACATTTCATGTTCCATGCTTCATTTCATTTATTTCACCATTTGGTTTAATTAACTACAAGGGGCTTGATTGAGGAAAACCCCCGTTCAATCAAAATTAACAATTTTTTTTTCCCTTGACTGTGTGATTGTAGATTTACAAGTTGAGCAAAATTTGGAGCAAAATTGTCAAAGTTGCAAAAGTTGTCAAAGTAAAAAATCAAAGAATTGAAGGTACAAAATTGCATACAAAATTCTATAACTCAATAAAACAGAATTTGAGAGTGCAAAAATCAAGGAACAGTACCTTGAAATCAATTTTCCAAAACCCTAAAAGGACCCATTCGCCATTGAAGGAGAATGAGTCATCTATAGCTCAAAAACACCAACTTTTTGGCCAGGTACACAAATTTTTATGCTCTAAATACTCCCCTCATATTTTCTATAAAAATTAGGCAACATTTCTAATTGTTATTTGTATATTCTAGCCCTTGTAATTGTGTGTTTCATAGCATTAAAAATTAGTGGTTCATCACTTTGATTCATTCATTTTTGTGAACCCTATTTTTCTATGAAACATAATGGTGAACCCAACATATTGAGCATTGCAATTTTTTAATTTTTTGATGTCTCTTTTGCATCTCAGGATTACATCTTATATTCATTTGCATTTATATTTTCATTGAATTAAGATCTTATTTAGGGTTACTTATTTTGCATTGAAATTTTGCATATCATATAGGGTTTAGATTTGCATTGTTTTGCATCTTTATAAATATAAAAATTACAAAAACAAATATCATTTTTCATCTCATTTAGATGTCATACAATTACATTTGAAAATAAAAATAAAATTGTATTTCAAATTAGGCCTTGCATTTCATATTTTCATTGCATTTTTACATTAAATTTCTAGAAAATATGAAATTGAAGCTCATTGTATCAATCTTGGAACTGAAAGATATAAATGAGAACATGAAAATCATTAAAAAATAGTTTTAAAACACCTAACCAAGACCCATTCTCCCTTACTAGTGAATGAGTCCCTGATCAAGTTTGATCTGGACCTTCTGGCAACTGAAAAAGCATCAAAATTGACTCTGAAATCCACTGAAACATTCTAGAAAGATCTAACCAGGACCCATTCACCCTTACTAGTGAATGAGTTCCAGTTAGCTTCTAATCTGCATTTTCAGAACATTATAATCTTAGTTTTTAGCTTCTATTTGGTGTTGTTACTTTGTTGTTTCAGTTTCCTGATTTTCCACTTCATTAATTTCATTGCATTTAGCTTAAATTGCTTTATTTTAGTGCATCATTAAAATTTCAAAAATTGCATCAAAATATTTCATTTTCAGCTTATTGCATTGTGTAATTAGTAATTTGCATTGCTTAGAATATGAAAATTGCATTTCATTCTAGGTTGTTGCATTGCCTCTTTTCCATTTTAGGGTTTGCACACTAGGTTTGTAAAACTTACATGAGATTTACAACTTGGTGTCCTATTCACAATACTATTATAAGATGTATTTTTTTTCTCATGTCATCCCACAATATCTCACTTGTCATGGAACTTGGGTTTTTTGACTCTCTTTCTGATAGTGTTGAGAATCAACCCTCCATGGCTCATAGTTTGCATACTTCACTACCCATGATTTCACCACCTACAACCAATGTGATTAATGTTACCAACACCATCCCTACCATTACCACTTTCACTCAAGCTTTGTGGTCTACTCAAGGTCAAGGTGGAATTCCAATCCCATCCTCCACAATAGCAATGTCGATCCCTACATACACTAGCACACAACCTACAACAACATTCCAACCTACAAAAAAATTATAACCTACAACAACCATTCAACTAACCACAATAGTCATACCTACTATAATCGTATTCACTTCCATAAGTATTCCTTTGCAATACATCAAGTCCACTCCATTTTCCCTTGACATATTAAGAGTAAAAATGCCACAGGGTATAGAGGTCCCTCAATTGGAGAAATATGGTGGTAAAGGAGATCCTATTAGCCATGTTTCTACCTTCACAGCCTTGTGTAGTGATTTCATCTTTGAGGATAAAATGTTGGCTAAGCTATTCCCTAGATCTTTGAAGGATACTTCTCTAGAGTGGTTTTCATCTTTACTAAACAATTCACTTTGTTAATTCAATGAACTCATTAATTATTTTTACAACTACTTCCATATTCATATCGATCCGAAGATGACCCTTTTTTATTTAATGACATGAAAAAAAATAGAGGATGAGAAAGTAACGAATTTCATAGGAAGATATCAAACACTTTATTCACAAGTGAACATTAAGATTCTTGATGTCGACCTTCAAATAATGTTCATTGATAACTTACAATATAAACTTGAAATAAAACTTGAAATTTTGAGGTTTCCATCCTTCACACAATTATGTACAACCCTTTGTGACCATCAAAACTCAATTGGTGGCCATGATGTGAAAAATCTCCCTACTCATCCTGAAAAGTCTAAATCCATAACTCAAAAAAATTACCAACCTTTTAGGAAACAAAATAAGGGATTTTTACAATGAAACCCTCCTCAAACAAGTCAACAAAACAATAATCAAGTGGCTGCTATAAATATGACAACTCCTTTCAGGGATAGAGAGAGAGAAAATTCACTCCTTTACCCAATACCCTTCATAATATCATGTTACAGCTTATTGACAAGAACATGCTTACCTTACCTCCTGTTAGAGAATGTGACCCTACTATACCATTTCCTAAAGGATTTCAAAAAAATGCTTATTTTCATTACCATCAAATAAATGGTCATAGTACATAATATTGTAAACGTCTTAAACATCTTGTGCAAGAGCTTATTGACAATAATCAACTTCAAATTGGAGGTGTGAACGATCAAGGTAATAAGTATGTAGCTCCTCCTAATCAAAATTTGCAAATATTTACAAATCCAATGCTTAAGCACAATATTTTATTTGTCAAAGCTAGTGAAACAAAGAAGGATGCGATGAATGTTGACACAAATGATGACAATATGAATACCATTGAACATCCCACAAATAATGTGATAGCATTTATCAAAGCTAGACCTTGTAAGGGATCATCTAGACAACCTCTTGACATTGCTTTCTCACAAAATTACATACCTAAATGTGCACCTAATGGTCCTCTTTACATAGTTGGTCGAATAAATAATAATTCCACTAATGGGATATTGATTGATCTTGTTTGTGGAGAGAATGTGATAATAGAATAATTCTTATATGTGCATGAGCTATATCAAGAAAAAATATGATAACCTAAAAACATGGATCAAGACACATAATGTATTTTCTTTCCCTACAATAGGCTTGATAGATCTCCCTTTAAAGGTGGGACCGAAAACATCAACGGTCTCATTCTCCATCATTCTAGAATTAGAAGAATTTTGTGTTAATTTAGGCTATCCATGGCTTCACTCCATGAATGTCATCCCTTCGATTGTGCATAAATGTCTAAAGTTTCCATTTGGAAATGGTATCTTCATTGTGCATCATAGTGTATTTCATCCTACCTCGACAAAAGGGAATTTTTCACTAGATTAATTTTGGCCCAGCCTATGGAACCTATCAAGCCTCGTGAAGATTTCTTTTTCAAATTATATAAAAAATTAAAGGAAAAGAAAATAGTAGAACTATCCCTTCACAATATGCCTCAACCTACAACCAAACCAACCAACCTTGATGAGACAATGATTGAACCAAAACCAATTCGTAACACACAAGAAAAATCTATAGAACAATCTACTGAGATTTCATACATGAGAATATGAGATAGAAAAAGAAATCTTGTTGTCCCTCCTAGAGTCAAACAAGTTTACAAAGTAAAAGATAAAACGGTTGAGCAACCCCCTGTTGTTTCTTCTAGTCCTCCCAAGGAAGGTAAGGAACCTATGATTGACAAACCCACTCTTACACAAAAACAAATTGACAATAAACTAAAAAGAAATCAAAGTGCTAGAGAGTGTAGATGTAAACATCATGCTATTTCTTGTAGATTGAAATCTCAAGAAAACAACCATAACATGGAAAATCAAAATCCAAACCTTCCCAAAGGAATGCATGATGACTCTCAACCCTCACCGCAACTTAAACAAGAACATTGCATGGACATTGTTACTCAATCTCCTATTGTGATTAACTTAGATGATGACATTGATATTGAAAATATTGATGAACAAGTGCATGATGAGTTGAATACATTGTTTTCTTCTTCCATGAGCATAAATGAAAAATCTCCTAAACAGAATGTTGAACTTGGTGCATGTCCTCTTCTTGTTGGTGTTAATGGGTTTGATGCCATCCAAGAGTGTACGATCTACTATCATGGCATGATATGAATGAGGAATCCCATGGGAAAAAAATTGAAACTTTCGACTTGTCCTCTCTTGGAAACATTAGGCACAATACTGTCTAAGAGGAAGATTGTTACATGAACAAAGTAAAATACCCTTAAATTTTTTTTTTACATGATATACAAAAGAATTTACATTTTGGTGCCTTATTGAAGTTATAAAGAGGATATCTTTGGTATGGTTAGTATGATGGGAAGCTGATATATTGGCATGAATTTCTCATTATAAGATGAGAAGTTGATACAGTGGCATGTCTTTCTCACTAAACCACTTCTTTGGGACAACTCACCTAGTGGACAGAATGAGGTTCCACTACCCCAAAGTGAGTATACATTTTTGGGATAACTCACCTAGTGGAAAGACTAAGGTTTCACTACCCTAGAGTGAGCAACATATGTTATGGAAAAATAGTCCTGTCCCACATTGAGTTGGAACAGTTGTGCTTGATCCTTTGTTTTTTTTTAATTTTGGTCTTTTACAAGGCATGATCATGCATCTTTGTTATTGATGCATAATTAAGTGTCTTCTATGTCTACTTTAGTGTGAGTTTGACATGGGGTCATCCTCTCACTAAAGTGGGGGAAAAATGTAGTGTCGAGAAAAGTAATCCTTTTTCACACTTAGTTTGGATAATTGACACAAATTGGAATTAATGATGTCTTGGAGTGGTGTTGTAATGTGTTGAACACATTCATACTATTCTAGGACCTTTATTTAACTACAAAATGCTTTAATTGATCCTTTACAAAGGTGTTGTAAAGTGTTGTAACACACTTTCACACTTTTCTAGGATGCATTTGCTTAATTAAGCCTAATGGGCCCCTTTTTGAATAAAATGTACATAATGTGTACCATGTTAATTGTTGTAAAGTTTTATAAAGCACATTCAAATTTATCTAGGTGGACATTAATTAATTGTGGGTAATTGGAGTAATTAACCCCCTTTAATTCAAAATTAAGCACACCTCCTGAAGTTTTTATCCTGAAACTTATAATTTAATTAACAAAATATTTAATTGGGAAAAATTTGGTCCTGGTAAGTTCAGCCAGGACCCATTCGCCCCTAATGGTGAATGGGACCTCCCTTAACATGACCCCTCTTTCTCAGTTGATTCAAATGGGTTTTTAACCCTCTTTCAATCCCCTCGGGTTAGGTCTTGGTAAATTGAGCCAGGACCCATTTTCCCAAGGTGACGAATGGGTCCTCCCTTAATGAGACCCCCCTTTTGAATTTCATTCTAGTAGGAATTAAATAATGTTTCTTTCCAGATCTGGTGTTGGGCTTAATTCTTTAAATTTTGGGGTTAATCTCCTAATTAAGTATAAATAAGTGGTTAATTCACATTGTTTCTCCTAGAAAATTTATGAAGTATCCTAGAAATTTAAAGAGAGCATTATACAACATTACAAGAGCATTCATAAGGAATTTTAATGCATATTTTAAGAGTCTACTACAATAATTCAAGATCATAACATCATGACAAGGGTTTGATTCCTGCAATCATGTTGTTGAGCTAAAGAAGTGGATGTAGCATTGAAGATCTACTTACAAGAATTGTTCAAATCACATTCAAGGATCCTAGATCTACATTATTCATGGCCACTATATGTTAGTTTCCATATTTGATTCAAAAGACATTATCCAAGGTGATATCTATTTACATATTTCATGTTTCATGCTTCATTTCATTTATTTCATCATTTGGTTTAATTACCTACAAGGGGTTTGACTGAGGAAAACCCCCATTCACTAAAAAAAAAAAAAATTCTACCCTTGAGTGTGTGATTGTAGATTTACAAGTTGAAGATCAAGTTGAGCAAGATTTGGAGCAAAATTGTCAAAGTTGCAAAAGTTATCATTCAAAGTGAAAAATCAAAGAATTGAATATAACAAATTACATATATACTTCCAAAACTTGATAACAAGGAATTTGAGAGTGCATACATCAAGGAACAAGACCCTAAAATTAGTTTTCCAAAACTGTAAAAGGACCCATTCACCGCTGATGATGAATGAGTCTTTTATAGCTCAAAAACAATAACTTTTTGGCTAGGTACACAAAATTTTATGCTCTAAAAACTCCCCTCATAGTTGCTATAATAGTTAGGTAACATTTATGATTTTAATTTGCATCTTCTAGCCCTCATAATTATGTGTTTAATAACATTAAAAATTAGTGGTTCATCACTTTGATCTATTCATTTTGGTGAGACCTATTATACATGAAACAATGGTTTTGTTCTTTTACCCTATCATCTTCATGGTCAACAAGGATTATTGCATCATGAAATGGGATATGAGGTTGTTGAAGATGTGGTTACTGGTGTGGCAGATCATATGTTAAGTATACCTAGAGACTCTAAAGAAGGAAGGTATGACACATATGAAGAAATATCTAGTGAAGTACATATGGAGTAGATGAAAATGGAGATCACAAGGAATGTGGAAAAGATGAAGGCACAAGTAGTGGAGATTATGGGAATATCAAAGGGAATTTTGGAGAAATATAAAGGCATATCTAGTCCTTTATAAGGTGCCCCTAATGTTAGAAGGTCAGGTAGGACCTTTGAACCCTCTCTATTTCCTCCTAAGTCCTTTGGTACTAAGCCTGATGTTGGTGTGAAAAGAAAGAATCAACTAGTACCCTTGTGAAAGAGTAGAGTAATCCGCATAGAAGAAGAATAAAAAAAAAGATACAAAAGAAAGATATGTTGGATATGATGATGAAGAAAAAGAAGAAGGACCTCAGTTGGTCTGAAAAAAAAAATCTAATGTCTCTCAAGAGATAAGTGTAAAGAAAAATAGAGTTGATATTGTGGATACAAACAACGAAGAAGTGGAGAAGAAGAAGAATAAATTCAAAATACATGTGAGAGAAGAATTACAAGACAAAAGAAAAGGTGACAAAAGATAAGGGGAAGAAGGAAAAATCCCATTTGAAAAGAAAACATAATGTCACTCTTTAATGGAATTTTTGAGCATGAAATACTAGAAGAGACTACAAAAATGTATTCAAATTTAGATGAGGTAGATAATGCTACTATTGAATAAGTAATTATGAAACATATGGTAAATTTTTGCACTAGTTTTTCACAAATTGAGGATCAATTACTAGATGACTTGAAGAATTTTTTAAGCATGTGGATACAAGAAGCAATAGATGTAGATGCTAGAATAAGGGAAGAATCCCTAGAGAAGATTGGTTCTTCTAGATGTCATAAGAAGATAGATCAATATTGAAATAGTTGTACAAAAAAAAATTAGAAAAAAATAAAGGATTAGTACATTGATGAGTAGGGATGAGGATGATATAGCAAAGTTAAAAAATGAGACACTACAAAAGTTGGAAGAGATTGAAAAAGAAATAAGTGTGTCTCTAGAAAATGGAAGTGAAATGCAATATGACACTAATGTCCCAGATCTGTTAATGAGCCTATTGCAGATGCTCCAAAATATGTAAGTGAGTAGAAAGAAGAGAAAATGCAAGAAGATGCGGGAATAGATGATATCCTTCTAGTAGTGGTGAATGTTGGAGAAGAAAAGAATGAGGAAATGCAAAAGGAGGATGTACAAACTGAGAAAAATTCACTTCCTTGAGACATAGAGAAAGACACATATAGATCATAATATAGATCCACAAATTATTCCATTTTACCATATATATATATCCTAATATAGTCAATCAACAAAACCCCATATGGAACATGTGAAAAAGTGCCTAACAGGTCGTCTTCAACAGATTTCATAGGATATTTCTTGAATTTCAATTGTGGTTTCTCAGTTACTTCTATAAAATTTAGTGTAGCCATTGCAATATAGATTCAAACTTGTTTTCAAACAAAGTTCTTCGAATAATATGGTAAATAGATTTGTAATTACCTTTTTCTTTGCTTGTTGAACTAGGGTTTTAATGCATTGAATCTCAATTCACCTAGATCACTTTGAATTTTGTCCTCATTACTCTACTTCTCAAATGATTTTGTGAAATGAATTTCCTTAGTGAAATCACTTATAATCCTTTGATCTAATCTAATTTTGCAATAAATACTTCAAACACTAAAGGTATAAACCCTTCATTTGTATGGACAGTCAACTTTTGAAGCTCCACAAACTTTCACATCATATTTTCTTCAATGATTCTGCACATACCCGTTTTCTACATAAAAATGTTGGTGTTCATGTGTTATGTGGTATTGTTAATACTTCATTCTTTCTTTCTTTATTATAGTTGAATATTCTTTTGTGATTAGTTTAATTTTTGAATGGTTTTTAAGAGAATACTAATTCACCCCTATCATTATTCTAGGTGTTCAACAAACCACACCACTATATGATAAGGAATAAACACATATGAAAATAGTGGATGATCTAATAAAAAAATAAATATTTGGCATAACACATGAGAGGTAGAAAAGAAAATTATCCAAAGGGTCATATCCACTATCATGGGATGCATGAATAAATATAAATAAATCAAGGAAGAAATTAAGACGCAAGTAGGTGAGTTAACAATATTTAATACCTTTAAATGGGCTGACATATTGCATTGCACTCACACCTACTCTAAAATACTTAAATAAATGATGAAAATGTAAAGTGTAGTGCAAGAAAATAGAGGATGGACATACACAAAAATAGATAAATATTTAATGTAAAATACATTCAAGCATGTATAAGTAAAATGAAATGTAGATATTTAAACCTCAATAATATTTAAGGTTTAAGGTTTAGGGTTTAGGAGTCTAGGGTACATATAAGAAAAATTCACAAGTTCTTAAAAAAACTATAATTTATTTTGAACATTAGAACTTTAATACTTAATTATTATTTATTTAAATGTTATATATATTGTAGTGTAGAAAAATATCCATTTACATTTTCACACCTAATTTGGGAATAATTAATATCACCTTGATCTAGTGTTGTAATGTTTTTGTGCATTCACATTGGGTTTAGGGTCCTGTTAAGCTAAGTAGACATAATTTTGCCTTAACTTAGTGTTGTAAAGTGTATTTATTTACACCTTCACATTAAGCTTTGGACCCTTACAAACTAAATGGACTTAATGGTGCCTTATTTAGGGTGTTTTAAAGTGTATCCTGACATGTTCACACTAATCTAGGGATTCATTAATAAATTGGGCTTATTTATGCCTTATTTTTCCTTATTTTGCATCCACAAGCCTTAATTAATGCATCTTCCTAAGGATAATCCTGAGATACATCAAATAACCTACCAAGAATTAATGTTTTTGGATTGTATGGCCCAATTTTAGTGATCTAGGACTCATACGCAGCTTTGGGCATTTGAATCCATAGAACCAAGATCCTAGCACCTGCAAAACACAACAAACAAACACATTAGAAGATTCAAATGCAAGCCAAGATCAAAGTTACCCATAAAATCCATTAGCAATGCTCAAAATAGGAATAAAAACAAGAACACAATGAAAAAACAAGGAGATAGATCATATCCTATTAAAAACATGCAAACTATTGATCTTATGGGGGAGTTGGTGCCAATTTGATGTGGAAATTGGTCCTTTCCCAACTCCTTTGAAAGATTTTGATGGTTTGGTGATGATTGATCCACTTGGTGATTGCTTCAAATGAACTCCATGGAGAAAACCAGCAATAACCTAGTCATGCCTTGATGAAATTGATGAAAATGCTAATGCTTGAAGATGAAATTGAGTATAGTAAGTTTGATCAAATTGTGGATGATCAAATGAGGAGAGAAACCTCTTATTTATAGAAAGACAAGATGGAGAAATGCCCAAAATAAAGTAATGTGGGACTAAATTTCAACCAATGGCCAAATGCCACTTGTCAAGATGTGAATGGGTAAAGGATGTGCACATTTTGATGAATGTGCTCATAAATGCAATTAGGTAGAATTTGAAAATTGTGAAATGACATGTAAGAGGGAAAAGGAATGTCTTAAATGCCACTTGGATCAATGTATAAGATGGAATAAATGTCTTGTTGGAAGGACAAAGTCCACTTGGAAGGATTTCAAATTTGAAGGAATATTCTCTAAAAGATGCCAAGCTGAGAGAAAATAGATATTTAATAAATGAATTAAATGTATTTTCATGTGCAAGTGGCAAAACCTAGAGGATGGGACATGGATTGGAATTAAATTAATTAAGGGTTAATTAATTTAATGAGGGATTAGATGATGTGACTAATTGATTTAGATTTATGGGTTTATTTAAATCAAAAGATGAGAAGAATGTGATTTGGGTTTAATTAAATAAAGATTTTTGATTTATTTAATTAAAAGGGATGAATGCTAGATTAAATCAAATAAGGTTTTAATTTATTTAATTTAATAAGAGAACTTTAGAGATTTAATCAAATAAAATGAATTATTTAATTAAATAGAGATACATGGCTAATTAGATCAGATTGATTGATTTAATTAACAAGAGAGATGACTTAATCAGATAAATTATTTATTTAATTAAGGGAGGAAAATTGATGAATTTAATCAAATAAGGGTATTAAATTAAATGGTCAGACTGAGGGATGATTAAGGATGAAACAGTGTTAGTAATCGGGATCAAGCGTGTAGCATCAATCAATACAATTTACGTGTCTACATTTTGCCCCTCTTTGAAGAAATGAACTTGCTGCGCTAATTCAAAGAATAAACTGTCTTGATCAAAATTAAAAAAAATCTGATTTCAAAATTTTCCTAACTGTTGTTTTGGCAAGCGAAACATGCCAATATACTGCCCCCTTGAGAGATTGGATGAAAATTTCAATATTTTGGGTGATCTCGTGAAAAAGAGGGCCAAGGTGCCTGACGAGTCCAAAAAGGCTCTAGAAGGTCAAAAAATGACATAAAACACAAAAGATGGTGCAAAAACAGCCCTCCAATGGACAAAAAAGGGATTGGGGGGCCAAAAGCCTGACAAGATGGCTAAACAAGGTAAAAAATCCCTAATTTCTAGGCTTAAATAGGCCTTGAGGGGCAACTTCCAATTCATTTTCACATTCAGCCTTAAGAGATTTTGCAACTTTGAGCTCTGACACCTTCACAAGATGGTGCAATGATAGCTTCCCCTATAGATTTCCAACAAGGTACAAACACATCAGAGGCTTCCTGGCACTGGACCACCGGTGAGTCAACTTCACCCAACCTTTTTTTTCAATTTTTGTGTGAATTTAATGCTTTATGAAACTAGGTCCTTAGGAGTGGTTCTCTATTGCACTGTTTAAAAGTTTAAATGACACCACTTGGCCTCAAACTGCGCTGCCATCATGAGTAGTGACATCATGGTGCAGGTTGGAATTTGGGTTTAAATTCCAAACCTAGTCGCCTATGCAAAGTGCACCATAGCGGTCCTCTTTAAAATTTAGGGTTTAGGTTAAAATAAGGCGCCTTCTCAAATTGCAATGTCGTGATGGAGTTTAAATCTTCTAGCAGTGTAGTATGGAGTTTGCAAACTGCACCACCCTCATAGATAGCAACATTGAATTTTTTTCAAGATGCTGAGACAAACTAGGATCAAGATTTTTTTGATGAATTTTAACATAGTGACTTTCCTGATGTAGGAGAAGGTGAGAGAGATCTTTTCACGTGAGCACAAGTCCTAAGAGATTTTTGACATTTTGGATGATCTGTCTAAGCATCAATAGGAGCATCTAGGGTGGATCAGACTTTAGTACATTGCGTAGGCATCGCCCATTTAGACACCTAGGCATGCTGACAGAACTCATTGATAGATGGCATAGTGAGACATCCTCTTTCCATCTCCCAACAAGTGAGGCAATAGTCACACTAGAGAATGTGTGGCAGATCCATAGATTTCCCATCCATGGAGAGCGGGTGATATATGACATAGATTCTGGGAGGGAGGCCTGCTATGACATTATGGGCCTTGATCAACTTTTTTTCTACGAGGGTCAAATTGAGTTAGAGAATTATAGGCTCTCTATGTCACCCTTCTGCCTTATTATTGCAACCATCATATCGTGTCTTGTCGCACTAGATAATTTGGGCTAATACTTTAGTCTTGGATGGGGGCTTGCTTGGGAGTGCATGGTCTGGAGACAAACACTATTTGTGTGGGGGTAGTTCTTCTAGCCTCACTATATAGAGATTTGTATGAGTTTTCCTATCTCAATGACCGAGCACTAGGGGCTAGCATTACACTTCTGCATGTTTGGGCTTGGGAGCACATTGTTGTGCTTCATCTAAGAGTTGTTCCAATTCCCATGGAGCTAGATAATCCGGTTGTCTGGCGATATAGAGGAGGTGTCTCATTCAACCGCATAGGATGACATAGGATTCCTCACTAGAGGAGAGTTCTCGATGACATGAGAGAATTTACATGGCGGCCATATCTTGGATGACCCGCATGGTTTGATGATGTTCAATAGCTCTTCTTCACTTGGCAGGACATACTGATGTAGGGCAGGGAGCACATGATGCTCGAGATGTACCTTCCAAGAAGAGTACTAAGATAGTTTAGAGAGCCACAAAATAGGCCAGATGATTAGTATGTGGCCATTTTTGTGTGGACTACGAACTAGAGATCCTAGGGCTGATACATTCCTGCACACGAGGAAATGCAGAGCTTTATGCAGCTGGTGGCCAGGTTGTGGCCATATAATCAGTGGCAAGATGATGCAGGGACCACATAGGCATACAAGGATTGGTTCAAGCCACCTCTTTCTCTAACAGTTCCAGGGACACCATCTGCTTGACGCAGAGCCAAAGGCAGAGGGGCAGGTCGAGGCTGAGGGGACAAAGGAGGTAGAGGACCACCACTTGATCAGGATAGAGGGACAAAAGATTAGCCACTCCTAGATCTATAGGTGGGGGAGTAGAGACATGATGTCCCTCAGTAGGACCAGGATTAGGGATGACAGGATAGGGTCATGACACCACCCAAAAATAGGGATTAGGACCAGCCACTCGTGCAACAATCTCCATGCTAGACCCTAGAGATGCCTAGATTTTGTAGTTATAGGCATAGGTGTAGGCACTGATAGCTGAGAGAGATCAGCTATAGCTAGAGCAGGACCAGG
This sequence comes from Sequoia sempervirens, assembly GCA_007258455.2. NCBI lineage: Eukaryota > Viridiplantae > Streptophyta > Pinopsida > Cupressales > Cupressaceae > Sequoia > Sequoia sempervirens. The sequence continues at coordinate 34,673 of VDFB02391455.1, forward strand.
CGGTCTAGTAGAGATAGGTTGCATAGCTATAGGCAATGGCTAAGATGGGTAGACAGTAGCAGCTAGAGAGCATGGATGCATCTTCCTCCTGAAGCACAGTATCACTTTGAGCATATAGGGAGGCCATCCAGGAGGCCAATTATTACAAGTCCATGCCATGAGTAGCGCGAGTCCCATATTTTTCATAGAGGACTTAGCACCAACCTGCAGAGGATCAGAGAGAGAGAGCAAGTGGCGAGGGAAATAGCCAACAAGGTTAGGCCTATTTTTTATCAAGACAATATTCTTTTTGTGCCCCATGGGCTTGTTTTTTATAGCCCCATGGGCCATTATACTCCATTGTCATACACATGTACATTGATCTAATTTTTTGTACCATGACAATGTAATTATTTTTATGATATATATATATATATATATATATGATGGCATTGATTCAATGCTATATGATGTGTTCTATTCTAATTCTATGTTTTATGGATGCCTTTACTTTCTATATGTTATACAATGTGATGCAATGATGCTATGATAATTATGCCATAATGTTATGTGATGCTATGATGTGCATGATTTTCTATGTGATGATGCAAATGTGATGAGATGTTTTCCTTTTCAATATATTTTCTGATTTACTATATGGTGATGTATACTATGATGATGATATGATATGATGAAAAGATGTTTTATGAAACGATATATAAATTTGCTATGATATGATGGTTATGATATGAAAATGGATTCTTTTGATATATGATGTATGATGTATATGTGATAGCGTAATGGATGCTTATATGTGAGATGGGTGATTATGCAATGAAAATGATGCTATGATGATGCAGATGTTTATAATACTATGAGATGATTTCTTTCATGTTTATATAATGGATGCATATGTACAATTTATGAGATGATTAGAATAACCAATCTATATTATATATGAATGAAAATGCAATGCATGTGTTATGATTAATTTTTTCTATGTGATATGATATGCAGTATGCAATATGCTAACGGTTTCTTGGATGCACGATAAATGCAATGATGATAATGATATGTGATTAAATGTCATGGTACCATGTTAGTGCGAAAAGCAAGAAATAGAAAAAACAAGAGATTTCGACAAGACACAGGATGATGATAATGATGATGATTACTTACCAAGGAGCTGGAATTTTCAAAGGGACAATTACCTTATGTTTGATTACACACATAAGTACGATGCATCAAGGTATAAAGAACTAGGATGGCATTGTACCTAGTGTGATGCACTTTGACTCAACAATCAGATTGGGAGTATTCTTGTTCACACCTAACATATGGAACCTTATTCAAAATGTAGTTTAGATATCCCAAACATCTCATACAAAAACATAGAAAATCAAGCCTTCCTATGTGGTCAACAAGATACCTAAAAAATCCTCCCTACACCCGAACAAAGTATGCATGACCAAGGTTATATTACAAAAATATTCAACAAGCTCAGTAGAAAAAAGATAATGATCATTTCCCCATTCCTTTCTCTCTAAATCCTTCATTTAGACATCATTGGGAGGTCCTTAGAATGAGCGCAATAAGATAAATCAAAAGAGAAAGACAAAGTAAACAAACAAGTTGATATTCTTCAAAACCGCTAGCCAAGACTAAACTATGATGATGCCTGATGTTGATGTCCATTGCAGGAAGGATGCACCCTAGGACATTATGATATCAAATGATTGATTTTGGACTAACTGGATGATAGGATATTGACACAAAGATTTGACTAACTTGTTTACTTACTCACCTAGACTTGAGACTTTGACATTTAAGTTTTCATTTTTGAACCTGCTAGACTTGTTTAAGATTGTTTCACCAAAGGTTGGGGATGATGATGATTTATTATGAGTGAAGTTTATTTTGGGTGCAAGCGAGATGAGACAAATGGATTTTTTTATAATATTTGGATGTTTTTGGAGTTTTTTGAAATGTTTTGAATCTTTTTTTTAGTATTTTCAAGATTTTACAAATGTTTTGATTTTCAAAATTTCCAAATGTTTTTGGGTTTTCTGAGATTTTAACCAAGAGTCTAACCTAACAGCCTATCCTAGGGGCCTCGAGAGCTAATCAACAGATTAGCCTTGCCTACATTTTTCACTTTTTTGAATGACGACTCTATTTTTCACTTTTTGACTAATTTTTTGACCTATTTTTGGGTTTTGAATGTTTTGAATGTTTTGTGATTTTTATGATCTTATGACTATTTTTGGTGTTTTTGGATTTTTTGATTTTTTTGATGTTTTTGGATTTTTTGATTTTAGGGACCTCAAGAATATACATGAATCTAATATGATGAGAACATGCAACTAGTTTGATGCAATAGACTAATTCGATAAAGGAAGGACAAACTGACCTTGAGAATGGCCGAGTAGTACTAGGAGGGATCATGACACGAACACAGGACCAAGCTATGATGCAGATGTGGGTGGATGATGGATGGATGTATGGATTATGATGGATGATGTAGAATGAGCCATGGAGATCCTGATGGATGGAAAGTGTTTATTTACACAAGGCACTTGATTGATAGGTTTTCACCAAGGTACTTGCCCAAAGTGCCACCAAAGTGGTTTTCTATAGAGGATGATTTTTTTCTTTACTGTTTTTTATTCTTTTTATGATTTTTTTGGATTTTTTTTTTTTTTTTAGAGTTTTTTTTTTTCACCATGATGCCTATTTGCCAGGTTTTCACTAGGGTGACCATTTTTTAAGACATTTTTTGATTTTTTGATTTTTTGGTTCTATACCTTGAAAGATTTAGACATAAATTTTTTTGATATGGGAGTTGTTGATGGGCTCCTATAGAGGCTCACCTTCAAGTGTTGATAACTAATATTCCCTTGACTTGGAGCTCGTTGTGATGATGAATGGTCCCAACCAAGTAAGTTCAAATTTTCCTTTGTCGTTTGGGTTTGGGACGTTCTTCTGGTTCTCCTTTAGCACAAGTTCTCTGACTTGAAAGGTCCTACTCCTGATCTTCTTGTTATAGCTCCTCTTGAGTTGGTTCTGATAGAATTGCATATGGTTCAATGCTTCTATATGTCACTCATCTAGAAAATCCATCTCATTCAGTCTTGATACTCGATATTCTTCATCCGTGATGAGGTTTTGCAATGATATTCTCAGTTACAAGAGCTCAATCTCAATGGGTAATACGACTTCTGATCCATAGTCTAGGGAGAAGGGGGTGGCACTTGTTGGTGTGCAAATGCTGGTTCGATGGGCCTAGAGGGAGGGATTTAGTTGCAGATGCCAGTCATGACCTACATCATTGACTATTTTTTTGAGGATTTTCAGAATGGTTTTAGTGGCTTCTTTTGCTTGGCCATTACCTTTGGGATAATACAGAGTGGAAAAACAATGTTGGATTTTTAATTTTTCACAAAGGTCACGAACATAATGATTCTTAAAAGGTGTCCCATTATTTGAAATAATAGCTTTTGGAACACCGTATCGACATATTAAGTAGTTTAGGATGAACTTTGATATCTTCTTTGTAGTGATGTATGTCATGGGGATGGCTGTCACCCACTTGGTAAAGTACTTAGTGGTAGTTATGATAAACTTGTGGCCACTAGATGAGGTGGGGGTTATTTTTCCAATGAGATCTAGTCCCCACTACGAAAAGGGCCATGGTGTAATGATGGGATGAAGCTCTTGAGTTGAAGCATGGATGAGGTCCCCATGTTGCTGACATTGTAGGAATCTTTTGATGTAGTCATGTGCTTCTCTTTCCATATTGAGCCAATAGTACCCCATACTCAACAATTTATTGACCAAGGTCATTATGCTCGAGTGTGAACCACAAATACCATTATGCACCTTGGTTAAGGTGGTCAATGCCTCCTCAACATTTAAACAACATAATAGAGTTCCTTCTATGCTCCTACAGTAAAGGGTATTTCCTAGGATGACAAACTAGGATGCATTTTTGACAAAGGTTCTTTTTAGGCTTAAGGGTAAATCTGTAGGTAGGACCCCTATTCACAAGTATGTATAAATGTCATGGTACCAAGGATCATCGAGACTGACGATTTCACACACAAATTCTGACTCTAGTACCTTGAATGCAGGCACAAGAAGCTACTCTACCAAGAATTCATGTCTTGGGATGTTGTGAAGGATGTCCTGTAGGGATCCAATCATTTCCATGGTGTCTGTTGCTCTATTGTTTTCTCTAGGAATTTTCTCAAATGTGATATCAATGAATGATTCTTTGAGGCTATCTACCAAATTTTTGTATGGAGTCAACTTATCATCCTTTGTTTGGTACTCATCATGCACTTGATTTATTATTAGATGGGAGTATCCATATACTCTGAGGGCCATGATGTGCCACTACACTGCTATTCTGAGACCTATGGTTAATGCCTCATATTCTACAATGTTATTAGTGCAGGGAAATGCCAATTTGTAGGATCTAGGTATACAGTCCCCTTGTAGGGCGATGAAGAAAAAACTAGCTCCTAATCCATGCTGCGTGTAGGAACCATCAAAGTAGAGTTTCTAGTGGTCAGCTATGCTAATATTGAAGATGGATTCATCTGAACACTTTGAGATGAGTGGATTCTCTAAATGCATGGGTGCTTCTGCTAGCTTATTTGCAATCACTTGGCCTTTGATTACCTTCTATTCCACATACTCAATGTTGTATTAAGATAGAATCATGACCCACTTAGCCATCCTTCCTGTGAGCATTTCCTTTGACAATAGGTACTTTAGGGGATCAATCTTGGTGATGAGTTTTATTTTGTGTTCCAACAAGTAGTGTCTGAATTTTTGTGAAGCAAAAACTACTGCTAGACAAGATTTTTTGATGAATGAGTAGTTTAAATCATGCCTGACCATTGTGTAGTTGATGTACTCTCTATCCCATTTTCATCATACTGAACTAGGAGAGGACTGAGGGTTGTTGTTGCTGACACATAGAGGATTAGTGGCTTTCTTAGGATTGGTGGCATGAGGACCAGAGGTGTGAGCATATATTCTTTTATTTTTTTGAAGGCTTCATTAAACTTGTCATCCCACTTGTATGCTACCCCCTTGTGGAGTAGGTGAGAATAAGGGATTTTCTTGTCTGCCAGTTGTGCTATCAATCTACGGATGGATTGAAGCCTGCCTTGGAGGCCTCTCAACAGTTTCAGTGTTTTGGGTTCCCCCATCTTGAGGATTTCTTTTACCTTGGTGGAATCTATTTCAATACCCCTCATTGACACTATGTATCCCAACAACTTTCCTAACTGTATGTCGAAGACAGACTTTTTTGGATTTAAACGGACCTTGTATTCCTCTAGCCTGTTGAAAAGAGTGCTCAAGGTTGCTATGTGATCTCTCCTCTTTTTGGATTTTACTAGTATGTCATCAACATAATATTTGATAGTTTTGTGGATCATGTCATAAAATATTAAAATCATGGCTCTTTGGTTGGTGGCCCCAACATTCCCTAGGCCGAATGGCATCATGTTCTAGCAGTAGGTCCCCCATAGACAAGTGAAGGTCGTTTTGTGTTGGTCTTCTTTGGAAATCATTATTTGGTTGTACCCAGAGAAACCATCCATCAAAGAAAGAATTTCATGTCTCATTATCATGTCCACAATCATGTCAATGTTAGGCAATGAGAAATCATCTTTCAGACATGCTTTGTTTAGGTCTCTAAAATCTATGTAGATTTAGATTCCCCCATCAGGTTTTAAAATAGGAACTAGATTTGATACCCATTTTGGATAGTCGATTGGTCATATGAACCCTACATCAAGTAGCTTATTCAATTCCATCTTGACTAATAAAGAAATCTAAGGATGCATTTTCCCGAGTTTTTGTCTAATGGGCTTTGCTTCAGAGTAGACTACTAGATGATGGACCACAATCTCTAGATCAAGCCTGGGCATGCCGACATAGCTCCATGTAAAGTTGACCTTTCTCTCCTTTAAGAATGCTGTTAGGATCTCTTGTTCCTCTAATAGGAATGACTCAACATAGAATGTGATGTGTAGGGTTTCTTCTATTCCTAGATTGACTGGGTTGCATTTTTCAGCTAGGACCGCTGATTTTTCTTGCTATAGAACTCTGAGAGGAAGATTCAATCCCCCATCCTCGGGTTCCTCAGAGAGGTTTTCACTGTCGGATGCATCCTTTCTTTTTACTACTTTCACGTTAGAGAGTGCCATAGTGTGGTTTTCACTCAAGGACCTAGAGATTATTCTTAGTTTTTCACTTTTGCGACTGAGAGATTCAATCATTTCCCCATAGTATGCATGTGTGTATAGCTTGATGATGAATCTTGCTTTATGATCACCACATGGAATATTATCTCATAGTCCCATGAATTCTAAGAGTGCCTCATTGTTTTTGAATGTGTCCAAAATTGATGGTCCTTGTTGGTCGTAATCAATGAGTTGGGGGTAAACTAGGCTGATTTCATGGTTTTGACTAGTTGTCTCAAATGAAATGGTACTAAGCATAAGGAGAGAGGAATTTATGAAGATCCTAGGTAAATTAGTTATGGATATTCCTCATCACTACTACTGTAGACATTGGTTATGTCGAATGTGAAATTATCTAAGGGAAGACCAGTGGATACAGGTAATTGAAGGGTGATTGTCGTTTGCTGAGGATTTTTGACCTTCTTAATTGGGGGATTTTGACCACGTATGGTTATGCTTGGAGGGGTGCATCCAAGGCCAATATTTTTCATCCGCGTCTTAAGAATGATAGGTATTAGAAGCCAATTGTCATTTTGTCCAATATTTTTGTTTCTATCATAGCCCATCACAAGCATCATTTGTAAGACTTTACTACTATCATCCATAGGTAGATCAACTACTGATCTATCATCTTGGTACAGGAGATAGGATGGGTTCTCTTCTATTATCTCTCAACCTAGATCTCCCCAACTTCAAAAGTTGGAAGAGCCTATTGTGAATGTTCAGGATGATGAAGCATCCTTTGATTGTGATTGTCCCTGTGACCTAGGGGATTGTGGTAACTCTCCTACAATGAAGGAATTCTTTGGGATTGTATAGTGTGCAAACCCATTGTCCTGGATAATAACCTTGATGTTGGCGATGGTAGGTGTCTCTATTGTAGAAGTGGAGGCGAGAGTAGTTGGGTCAATGTATGGGGTTGATGGGCCTTCATCATTATTTGGAACTTGGGGGATTTTGTAATATTTGGCTTCTAGGCTCTTGCAATAAGAAAAAGGTTCAAGATCCCCATGGATAGTGAGCTCTTGGCCTTGGTATGTGAATTTGACACATTGGTGGAAGGTTGATTCCACTGCTTTCATTGCATGGATCCATAGACACCCTAGGAGAATGTTGTAAGGAAAATTGAGGTCAAGGACTTGATAGGCGGTTTCCATAATTCATGGCCCTACTTGGACAGGGAGTTGGATAGTGCCCTGAGACACTCTCTGTTGATCATCGTATGCCTTGATTGTGATGCATTTTCCTTTTTCAATGGAATCCTCTAAGATTCCCAGATTCTTTATAAGCTTGAGGGAACAAATGTTTAAACCTGCACTTCCATCCACCAAAATCCCCTTGACTTTGTTCTTATATACTAGGACCTCCAGTTGGAGTGTACGATTGTGAGATGGTTGGGCAAGAAAGTATTGATTGGAGAATGTGATATTTCCAACCATAGCTTGGAATTGTTTAGCATCAAGATCTGTAGAGACTGTGGATGAAGCCAATACTTCCTCAAGGATCTTTCGGTGGAAAATGAAATCTTCAGCAACTCCATGATGGAGATCTAAGTTGGGGTTATTTTTAATTGATCAAGGACATTATAGCCACAAGGGGCAGATCTCGGGTTGGAAGTGGGTGCTCTAGGAGGCTGAGATGACCCCGTGAAGGTAATTTTTTTGCCTCTTGTGGTGACTCCATAATCAGCATGGGCTCCTTTGATGGTGATAATAGAACAATACTCATCTAGGGATGTGATGACATGGTTGTATACATGATTGATACTTTTGAATGTCCCCTTCCCCTTATCATTATTATTGTTCCCTTTTTTGTTATGATTGGGCATTAGATTCATGTAGATTTCAAGATTCTATTTCCTACTGGTTTCTCCACATTTATGATTTTTTTATCAATGAGGTCCTGGATTAGGTTTTTTAACCTCATGCAACTATTAGTGGTATTCCCTTTGATTTTTTGAAATTCACAAAACTAGTTTTTGTTGTCCTAGGGTGGTTTCACTTCTGGTTCCTAGTAATTCTCATAGGTGGGAGCCTTGATGAGGTTTCCGTTTATCAATTTCTTCATGATGACCTCAAGTGGTTCCACAAGGGCAGTGTACTTTTTCTTGGTGTGGTTTTTGTTTTGTGAGGGTGGTCACCCTTGATTATTTCTAGGTTATTAACCTAATTTTTGGTTGGTTGGTGTGTTGTTCTAATCATTGTTTTGTAGTTGTTGGTAGGTTTGGGTGTTTTTCCTCGAAGTACTGATCACTACCTTAGCATCAACCACAACATCGTTTGTGACATTTTTTTTCCTTTCCCATGTGTAAGGTTTCTCATTATAGCTATTGGATGGGTGATTATTTTGTTGTTCTAGATATGTGGGTGTCCCTCCTTGTGAAATAAGGGCTTGTTCAATGTTAAGCGCCTTAGCGATCAATTGATCATATGTGGTGATCCCTTGTACCTTGAGATGGAATTCCAAGGCTCCTTCAAGATTGGATATGATGGTGAAAACTTGTTGTTCTTCTAGCATGACCCATTTTCTCCTATTGGCCTTGGATTGCCATCGTTGTAGAAATGAAGCAAATGATTCATTTTTACCTTGTTTAATAGTTGATAGTTCCTCTAGACTGACATCCATACTGATATTGAATGTGTAGTTTTTTATGAATGAATCTACTATCTTTTGGAACTTTTTGATGCATGGAGGAAGGCAAGAGAACCACTCCATGGCATGGCCAGCCAAACTTCTAGGGAATAGTCACATCAGATAAGTATTATCATATGCGACTTCCATGCACTAAACTTGGAATTCCTTGATATGATCTTTAGGGTTTCCCGTCCCATGGTATTTATCAAATTTTGGGATATGAAATCCCTTTGGCAACGGTTTCATTACAAGGCTCCTATCAAATGGATATGGACACAAGTTGTTGGGTGTCTTTATGGTTTTCCTTGATTGAAGATCAAGTACTTGTTGTGAGAGTAACTTTATCTTTGTTGCTACATCATTCTGTGGATTAGGGGGTGGGATGAAGGTGTTTTGTGGTGGTTCACTTGTTGGAGGGATGGGTGGATTAGTTGGTGTGTTGGTGGATGGTGCTTGCACATTCTGCTATGCTAAGTATGCTTGTACTTTTTGTTGTATCAACAATGCTTGTTGTTAATCTTGTTGCTATTGTGCTAATAGTGCATGTTGTTGAGCTTGCTATTATTGTTGCACCAACAATGCTTGTTGTTGGGTTGCTAGTTGGGTTTATTCTTGTTGCTTTTGGTATTGTTTCGGTGCTTGTTGGTATGCTTGTTGTTGAATTGCTTATTGTGTGAGGTACTATGCTTGCTCTTGCGCTTGTGCTTGTGCCTACACCTATTGAGCTTGGTATTGGGATCGAGCTTGTGCTTTTGGATTGTTTTGTGCTTGTTGTGTGGATAGAGTGGCTTGTGCTGCTTGTGTGGCTTGAGTGTCTTGTTGTGCATATAATTGTACTTTCACTTGTTGAGCAGCTAGTTGTGCAGCTTGTCAATTTTGGATTTGTTGAAGTTCCTTTTGATAGGTAGCTTGTAATGAAATGCTATATTCGCTTGATGTATTTGATTTTGGTGGTGGAGGTGGTGGTGATGGTGGTGGTGGAAGTGGATTTGGTACACTGTTTGTTGTTGTAGTGAGAGGTATCATCGTATTGACAAATGGGATTTGGGTGGTGGATGGTGTGATTGATGGGCTTGGTCCTTGAGAGAACATGTTTTGAGATACTTGGGGGATGGTTAATGATGTGATGGTGGTGGCTTGCATTATCAGGATGGATGCCATCTGTTGTTATGATGTTGATGACAATATGGGAGGATTTTATATGATATTTTGATTAATGCTCAGAGGGTAGATTTGATTTTGTTGATTGACATTTGGTAAAGGGGGAAGCCCTAAATTGAGAGGTGATGTGGATATTTATGGCAAGGGGGGAGTGGTGGAAAAGTGAGTGGCATACTCCCTTGGGGGAATGATGAAGATTTAGGGGAAAAGATGCCCCTTGGTCCAAATAAGTCTCCTTCTCCTTGCGATGTTATGGGGAAAGAAGTTTGAGGTGTTGCATGAAATAATGATGATGGGTCATTAGGATTGTGAAAGGTGAGGGGGACATATGGATGTGATGTATTTTGTGGGATGGATTGCCCCAAGATGGTGTTTGCATCCAAATATTGATTATTCACAAGGTGGTGTGCTTGTAATGTATTAAGAAATGTTCTGCCTTTGTTAACAGTGGGTTGAGTTGGAGCAATGGATGATGTATTTGGAGGATGGGTTGAGTGATGCTTTGGAAAGGAAGTCTATATGAGATTGGGGGTATCAATGAAATTAGAGGCATGACCCCAAAAGGTGATTCCACAATGGTACTTACATCAAAATTAGAAGGGAGTTTAGACCCTTGTTTTGCTATTTCAAGCATGTATAGTGAGGGATTGAGTCTCATCATGATGTTGATGATTCTATGATTCTCGGGATTTTGGATCATCTCGGTGATCTCATCTTGTGTCATTATGAAGGCATTATTAATGATATCCTCTACTTGACCTTCCTCTTCAGGATTTTGTGATGATGAAGGGAAGTTTGTTAGAGGATTGCTTGATCCAATGGGATTCATCTCAGAATTTGTTTGGCTTAGGTCACTTGAAGTGGATGTTTCTTTGTTGGCTTCCATGTTCCTCTTTTGTTGAGATCTAGTTTACACTGTAAAATAGGGATCAATTTTCAAGAATGTGGGAGATGAATCTCTAATTCTTTGGATTGATCTAACTTTAGGTACAAAAGAGAAAATTTAGGATGATTTAAGGATCAAAGGTATGATGGTGAAATGCATGAAAGGTGGATGCTATGGATGATTAGAAATCTCGAGAGATCTTGAAGGGGATGTTAAACTTTAGGACTTAGATTTGACATTTGATTTTGATTTGGGATTAGATTTTATTTGATTTGGATTTGGATAGTGTACTCATAAAATCTAAGAGGTGATATTTTGCCCTAGAGTAAATTTCTCCTCAAGATAGTAATTTGACTAAGTGTGAGAAGAAGGATTTATCTAAACACACCTAACCAAACAAGATGATTTTTTATTGGATTTTGATTTTGGATAATGAACACCTAAACCCAAAGATGTTAGATGCTATCAAGGGATAGAATTGTCTACATGGTTTGATAATTTGATTAAATATGTGGAGAAGGATGTATCTACACACATCTAATCAAACAAGATGATTTGGATTTGTTTTAAATGATTTTCCCAAAGTTTAACATGGAGGATATTTTCCAAGATTTTCAAGAGTTGATGGTGATATGATTTTTCTTTGATGTTTTTAAGATGGATGAAGGTTTGATTTTGATCCTATCTGTATGTAAACAGGCACTTGCTTATAAGATCTCAGTTTTGAAGAACATGCTTTACTCTAGACAAGGTGTTGAAATTCCCGAAAAAGATTTGGATTTTGTTGATAAAAGAACTCATAAAAATTGGGATTGATTCTTGAAGCTCTTCTATAAAATTTAAAAAGCAATCTTTGTTTGAATTCATATAGCGTTGAGAGACGCTTTTGATGATCTTTTGGACTAAGAGCTTTTGACTTTGGTTTTTGGATTTTGATCTTGTGTGAAATCATTTGAGACACATGTATGGGGTTCAATTGTTCTTAGCTTTGCTTAGTAAGTTATTTTTACCACAAACAATTCTTGATTAGGTCTTTAAGCTAGATGTCTAATGTCTTAATTTCTTATCATTCCACAAAGTATATTATATCAAACTTTAATGAAATCAAGGCAAAAGTTACCTATTGTTGACTTTAGTAAGAAAATAGAGATGTAAATCCAAATGCTTAGAAATATCTAAGGATAGAATCCCTAGGGCAAGCAATAACACTTGAATTTTGTCGAAGATATTTGCTTCCTAAAGGGTTTGAAATTTGATGAAAAATGTTGAATTTTTTTTTTGCCAATGTTTATGAGAAAGAAAAGTGTTTTGATTTCAAGAAAAATCACAACCCTATGGATATGAAAGATTGTATTTATTGAATCCCCACTTGGAAAAGTCTAGCTATGCCTACTTTTAGTGAATGGTTAGATGCTTGACCACACAGGCTCCCCCTTACAGTGCACTCACTTCTCAGGTTAGCCAAGCATCAGTACCCATGAATCTCCCATGGCATACTTTCCATCTCTAATAAAGTCGTAAAAGTGTGGGGTGGCTTCAGAATGATCATTCTTGCACCAACAAATAGATCAAGGATTTTGGCCTTTTCTAAACAAGGGTTTTAATGCAAGCATCTTGTTCATGGGGGACCATCCATGTGGCAAGAGACCATTTCTTCCCTTCTCATTAGAATAATCCTCGTGATATTGGACTTTGTTCCAATATCCACACTTATATCCTAGGTGGAAGTCGCTTGGCTTTAGCGTGTTCCTAGTTGGGTCGTTCCCTTGGGTGATTACTTTTTCCAACAAGGCAGACCCTCTAAGATAAAAAAGCAAGCAAACATATTTGTAACTCAATCAATCTTTGTTGTGAACCAAATAGAGAGAATGTATGCAATATACTCCACTCACACTCACAAGATTTTCTCAATTTTAAAATCCAAATTGAAGTGTGTGGCTAATTACTTATGCAACTTAATGTCACCAAAAGGCCTTTTGATTCTCAAGATCGTCGTGAGGCACAAGAGAAGCACATACATCCTTTTAATGATATTACTTTAAGTAATTACAAAATAAAGAAGCACTTGTTCATTTTAAATCCACAAAGAAATGATTTGGTTCTTTTTAGTGCACCAAAATGAAATATGGAAATTGTTTTGTTCAATTGTTAATCCTCAACCAAATCTAGTGAGTTTGTCCTAAAATTCTTTTTAAGCCCTTTGTAGAAAAAAAATGAAATTCTCTTTTTAGAGCCCAAAAGAAATTTAGTAGGTCTCAAGCACATGAAAGATAACAAATTTTTAAGAGAAATTGTGAATTCTCTAAGAGTGTTAAAAAAACACTAAAGTGTTTAAAAACACTTGGTATCATGAGAGAATGATGTCATTATGCCTCTTTCAATTTTGTCTTTATCCTTCAATTTGATTAGAACAACCTACAAAAAACTAGTTAGAACTACAAAATAGAGGTTAGGAAAGTAATTAATAACCCAAATTATCAGAATTAAAAAAGCACATGTCATAAAAAAATGAGATTTCAATTTTTACTTCCTTTCAGTGGTGGAGTTTGCATAGGTGACCTATAGTTTATGGAATCTAGTGGTGCTATATGGTGACGCTAATTCTACAAGTGTCGCTCTGCAGCAAAACAAAGAGCATGATTGTGTTACACTTTTCACAAGTGGTGCAGTTTGGAATTTAAAAAAGTTAGTGACCCCAAATTGAACCAACGATGGAGTTTAAAATTTTTAATCCTAGGTAGGAAAGATAGAGTATCACAGTTTGAAGTTTGAAGCAGTGCTATATGGCGATGTTGGAATGCTAGCGGTGCACTTCCTTGTAGACACACAAAAACAAAAAAAAAGCACAATTTTTTTGATAAAAACATGATCTAAACATGAGATTTTCCCTCCTTCTAGCACCAAATGTAGAACCAATATCCTAGCACCTACAAAACACAATAAACAAACACATTATAAGATTCAAATGCAAGCCAAGATCAAAGTTCCCCATAAAATCCAT